>MU376993.1:0-256202 GCA_022495195.1 Xylaria digitata
GGGGTCAGACCCCTGGTCTGACCCATAACTTACCTTCCTACACCTAATTCTAGCAGATTGACCACTCAAGAGATCTCTGTTTAGTGCTATCAGTATATACCTAGGTATGTATGTACCAAGGTAGCTCTGATCTCTGATGTGTCACTGCATTTTGAGCTTAGCTGCAATGCTGTACAGTAGAGTAGCTCTTCCGATGACTCAGTTTCAGTCAGCTTCTCTTGCTTTGCCACACAGCAGTGGCTAGGCAATGTTACCTGACACATTATGATTCATTTCTCATCACCAGAGGCAATGTATGTTGTGACTCTTTGCATACTCGTGAGAATATTTTGGTATTGCGCTCGGTTTGTCATCTCTTGACACATTGTCCAAGTTCGGAAATGCCACCAGTTGATGCATCTGCCCATTTGATATTCGATCTGACGTGATGCTGCGCTGATGCATGTTTTATTAAATTTCACGCTTTACTTTAAAGTAGATTGATCACAGAGTACCATGTCATTTCGTTCCTATGTGTAGGTATCTGGATATATAGGCTTACGGCCTCGTTCTCGCAAAACCTTGAGGTTTCACCTCAACTCAACCGATGGGAAGAATCTCGGCCCAGCAAATCCCTTAGCAACAATAGCCTGGATATCGATATTGGGGTGTGCACCGCGACGTGGATTCCACATCTTTAACAATATAAATCTCCCCGAAATTGGAGGGTCGAAGCGAATTGTGCACTTGCTCTTGTGCGGCTCAATGTAGAAACGCGCATTAGGAGTCATGAGTTCACCACCAACCGCACGAACTGCCTCTTGCGTGGCGATCTGCACTGCTTCTGCTGCTTCTGCCAGCACTGTGCTAGATCGATTCCGCCGCCGTCTTGACCTGTAATCTGTTCCGCTAATCGAGAAGTCGTCTGGTCCTTCAGTATCACTACTATCACTCTCAAATGGCAATGACCCAATTCGATTTGGTGTTCGATCGTTCAGCCACAAATTGGCTTCATCTGCTTCATCGTCGCTACACTCAGTTGTGACCTGGAACGGCGGTGGAGAGACATTAAACTCGGACGGTATCTGAGCGACGCCCACATCGTTATCCTCATCGTCTAACCCCATGTTGTACAATCTCCTCGCTCGCACTTGCGCTCGGGTCATCGTACTCCCATCCTCATTGTGCCTAATAGACACAATAGGGTTTAGAGGCTGCGTCTCTCGCTCAACACGTCGAGCAGAGCTTCTAGCCGGGGAGTATTGGATCTGGTACTGGGCTGTCCTATTCAAGAGATGGTCAGAAGTCATCGAAACAAAGACCATTCCCGCTTGAACTCTAGAGGTATGAATGTTAGCATGAAGGGCTGAGAAACGGCTGAGACTAACTTACGGCGAAGTAAAGTTAGATCTAGGAGCCTTAATTACCAGCTCCTTCAGCGTGAATACTGTGGCGCCCTGATGCCTCAATACAATATTGCACCTCGGCCCTTCAGTGCAGTAGACAGTGTGATCGTTCTTGAGGATGTTTTCAGCGGCATATTTTGTGGTATCATCTGAATAAATTCCTCCATCACAACTTACTAGCTCCATCGTCAATTGACCCGGCTGAACCTGCCCATATTTCCCATATTGAAAGCCCCGGAAATTGGAAGATAGTCGGTCCGAATCTAGTTTGCGCCTCTTGACTCGTCGATTCTCTTCAGGCGGGTCGTGTTGAGGAGTGAGAGAAGAGAAAAGCTCAGAGAGTGGAGGTGAAGTGCTCTGTGTGTAATCCAGCAATGCTCGTAACTGAGAAACCCCATCCTCTCGGAAACGTTGGGAATGCTCCTCGTCCAATGAATGCCAGTGACTGCTGACTCTTCTCTCGAAGCGCTGTGTTGTTTCTGGGTCTAATGGTATACTGTATTCCCAATGATCCATGTCAAGCGCATCTTCGTTCGCCGTGGCCCAAGGTTCGACTAATAAGGCATGATATCTACTTGAACCCCGGTCTGACAGTCGTGTTCGAGCTGGTGGGCCGGCACTATTTGAGGTAGGTGTGGCAGATAGCCGTCGGGTGTTCAAAGAACGCAGGGATGGGAGACTTGGGGCCGATGGAGGTAGATTTTCTCCAGGCGAGGCATTTGAAGACCGCAGATCCCTTGACGGCGCAGGTCGCGCCTCGGAGTTTTCATCAGAGGACATAGTGTTCTAGAGAGAAGCCTGGGTGGCCAGCAAGGGAGGCGACTCTGAAATTATTCGCAGCGGCAGGAATATGATCGGTCTACGGCACAGTATGACTCTCTAGAAAACTGATATCGGCGGGCGAGGCGTTGTTACAAAGGACAGGTCAGAGAATCCCATCGGCGGTATGGCAGGTAGACGGAAATGAGGTCGAGTTCTCAGAGCAATTACCGGACTTCTTGACGATCAATACTAGGCGAACCTAACATGGTCCGATACTCGCCTTAGCGTGGGATATCTCACCATGAGTGAACAAAGGGCAGCAGCCTTTGTTGAGAATACCTGGTAGTCGCTGGTGATACCATGTAGGCTGGTAGCACGGGCTGTACGTTTCAAAAAGCGGAATACACCGAATTCAAGTCCGAGAAACAATATACGCAGTTTGAGCGATGGGGGCGATGCAATATCTACAGATACTTCTAGTAAGAGAAGAAAGGACTGTATATGATCATGGGCGTGGGAAGAGTACTATGTAGATAAAGAGATGATATTGTGGAATGGTTGAGATCAGATGAGGTTTTGGTTTGGTTTGGTTTGCCTTTCGGTGAAAGGGAATAGCAAATATACCTACCAACTTACCAGTAGTAAGTCCAAGGGATGTAGGTATAACTTCCAAGGTTCAGAAGAACCAATTATAGGCGGGGTCGATTCGGGACCATCACCATCAGAAGGTACTTACTGTAGAGACAATTGTTATCAGGTTACATAACACATGCCAGACACCTCCCTAAGACAGTGCCCTATAAGCGAGCCCATAGGCTAGCATGACGCTGAATAGCAAGGCCCTCCCAGGTACCACTTAAACAGCCCTCCAGTTAGATATCCACACTACCAAGGTACTTCAGGTACTTAGGTAGTGGTATAGTTTACATGCCATGTGGTGTGAGCTTATATGGGGCTGGATTGTAGTACGCGTTATGTATGTATGTACTTCCTTTTATGCTTTACACTATACCGATGAGGAAGTAGCTAACCTACCTTATGTACTTACCTGGGTAGAGTGGATATGGTACCTAGGTACCTATGTCTATCACAGCGGCGGGTATCTAAACTAGGTATCAATGTACCTACATACCTACATAAAAGCACCTACAATACCCACATAGTGTGGTATACTATATGTACAAGTATATCAATTAGGTTGATTAGGTACTACTCGGGTGCCTACCAGCACTACGCTAGGGGTTGTTGTTACTACATAGTACTACCTAGGCTAGGTACCTAAGGTATATTACCTAGCCGGATATAAGTTGAAACACCAAACTAATTCCATATTAGAAACAAGAAAATTTTAGGTATCATTGTGTTTGTAGAATAGGTACCCGTATAGTAGATAGTGAATAGCAGGTAAATATATTAAGTCATGATACTTTACTTATATAGGTGCCTGGTAGGAAAAGGCACACAGGTAGAGAGTGTGCAGTTTAACTGCTAACTAAACATGGCAGGGTCTTTCCAAAAGTGTCTATAGGAAGTATTACCTCTTATAGTTAGGTTGTGGTATGGTACGGAACAAATATGCTGGTTCGCCCAATGATGTCGTAGTTGCCTGGCCATCGGGCTGGCACATAGGTACATCTAACTAAGGTACCTTGGGAGGTAAGTTTTAGGTATACCTATTGGCTAATTTAGAGGTACCTAGTGTCTGCCTCGATAGGTACTCTACCAACATACATCCTAGCTACAGGACAAGGCTCTCTCACACCACATACACTTCAACATCATCATCGCCTTTTCGACCCCAATCTCGTGTCCTAAACACAAACGCAGGCGTAGACTCTTACTCTTTAAAACCACACTCTCAGATAGCATGGTGTGCGAGTCTGTTGGCTAACCCCCAGCGAGCATCTACGTTTTTCAAAGCTTCCCTCAAATTTCCTCCAGGAATTGAAGTCTGTTATAACTTTATTGCAGCTGCTGTCACCCATAGTTTGCATCCATCCCACGATAGGACGTGAGCGTTTACGCCTGCCTCGCTCTCGTGGTCTCAACACAACTCGCAATTGTCGTTACCGAGCCTCGCGCTTTAATTCGGGGAGTACTCTCATCTCGCTCCCGAATCATTGCGTGGTCTTCATCGAACTACCCAGGCCTACTACTCTGCTTGCTGTCTAATCTTGGTTTCTGCCTTTCTAAGCTGTCTTCTATTCAAAGATGGAAAACACCCATGATATAGCAGCAGCTTCCGCTAGTGGGGAGCAGCTTCCACAACAGCTTCCACAGGAAGCACAGGGCTCCACGACCCAACCGAGTCAGCTCGCCGTACCTTCTGAATCAATTGCTTCAATTGCTTCAAATGCAGGCACTTCTGAGTCTGTCCAAGATCCAGCAGCCATGGATACTTCCTCTACCATACCGTTGCAATACCATGACGAAAATTTTATTTCCCAAGCCCAAGATGGCTTATTTGCTGCCTTGGATCACCCCATCAATGGCAATGGAGCTCTTCCCTTAGATATAATGATGTCTGTAAACCCACCTGTACCAGAGCTTGGCGTCTCGCATATACCTCAACCTACAAATGGCCACACAATGAGCGCAGGTATGGCAGCCTACATGCTTCTCTCAATCAACTTATCTAACTCGCTTACCAGATGAAATTGCTCTTTATGACCGTCAGATCCGGCTCTGGGGTATGCAGGCACAGCAGAAAATCCAAGCCGCTAATGTACTTCTAATTTCTATGAAGGCTCTAGCCAACGAGATTGCCAAGAATCTGGTCCTCGCCGGTATTGGATCTCTAACCATTGTCGATGATGAAGTCGTCACAGAAACCGATCTAGGAGCTCAATTCTTCCTCTCCCAGGAGGATGTCGGCCGAAACCGTGCCGAAGCTGCTGCTGTCCAGGTGCAAAAGTTGAATCCCCGTGTCAAGGTTATTTCCGACTCTGGTAGTATTATGGAAAAGGGAGCATCATACTTCGCCGCTTTTGATGTCGTTATTGCCATTGACCTGAACCCCACCCTTTTGGCTTTCATCAACACCGCCACCCGCTTACACAACCGTCAGTTCTATGCCGCCGGTGTGCATGGCCTCTACGGTTACATATTCTGTGATCTAATTGAACACGATTACGTCCTGAAGCGTGACAAAGGGAATGTAGTCACTGTCATTGGCCCCGAATCGCGGTTTCGGAGCGTAGTTGAGGTAAAAACGCATAAAGAAAGCACGAAGACTATTGAAATGGTCACAAAACGAGACTTTTACTCGACATGGGAACTTGTCTCGGTAACAAGCCTACTGCCTGGAGAGTATACTAGATCGAAACGTCGCCTCAAGGCTGTTACGCCCACTCTCTCTTGTCTGCGAGCTCTATGGGGATTCCAACAACAGCACAACCGGGAGCCTAATCACAATAAACAAGACTTGGAATGGTTCACTAGATCCGCTACACATAACCACAATCTTCTCTCCCTACCGCCTGAGACGCTCCGCTCCGAATTCCTCCGTAGCTTCCTACAAAACATCAACTGCGAAATCGCACCAGTGGCTGCTATTCTCGGGGGTCAGTTAGCCCAAGACGTCATCAACGTTCTAGGCCAGAATCAGCAGCCCATACAGAACATGGTTATCTTCGACGGTAACAAGATGGAGGCAAATATGTACCCGTTGCATCCCGAGGGCAACCTCGGCCGCTCCCAGCTCGACATTAGTAACTCGTTGTCGCTGGGACACATGGATATGGCACAGTACCCGACAGATGTGTCGCAGATGATGCCGATGGACCTAGCGAATTCTATGATTCCACCAGAAACTATGTAGGGTGAGCGGTATGAGGCTGTCAGTCCTAGTCAATGTGAAAGGTGACGCGGATTACGACGTGTAGACGAAGGAAATTTCGGAGTTTATAGCACAAACATTGGAAATACCCTTCTTCACTAGCGGAATCTCAGGATGTCGTCAAGAAACAACTATCATATGCACACGCATAAAGACTCCTACTCTGTCTCTTCCTTTTATTTGTCTCTATAGACTTGGCACGTTAGAGAGGGTTCGTCATTTCCGAAAGGTTAGTCAACTAGTCAGCATAGTGAAGCAACAATACCCTTGCCCCTTTTCATTGCACGCGAAACTCTCTATTTCTTCGAAGTTGATCCTAGTTGCGCGAAACGGAGTCAGTCTCATTTGCTTTCGTCTTGCCTTCGGAACTCTTGTCTCTCTGTCTTCAGGGATCGGATCCTTATTCCCCGGGCACAAGGTCAATGCGAAACCATAGATTCGCTCCACCTCACTTCCTTTCTTGCCTTTTCCTTGATTCGATTAACCGCCCCTCTCGATTCCCGACGGCGAGAAAAATGATAAAAGACTTGAGTGTTTAAGGAGGGCATGGGAGGGAAGGCCGAGGAGCAAGCTTTTGTACAATAGAATCTCGGTGATATACTAAAAGAATAAATGAGCACCGGTCGTATAGGTCCTAATATGTTGATTAGTCATCTATTGGTAGTGGCCTCGGGTTTTAGGTTCGATTACAGGACCTAATATCGTGAATGAGGCACTAACCGTAACAAATACAGTGAAACTAATTTTCTCTCGACTCTATACTAAAATCAAGTGACAAGAAACTGCCCAAACAATTTACAGTGAGCAGCTGTCAAAGGCATGTTACAAAGATACAATATGTGCTAATAAATACGAAAAGGATCTATTATATTCCTCCTAGTCTAGAAATATGACTCAGTCAGGACGACATATCGACTATGTATCACTACCACGTTCAATCCGCTCTTTTTCTTTTCTCAACACATTAGACATTGCTCAAAATTCAATTCCCGTCGACAGCAATCTGCCACGACGCCGTCAGGCCGAGAGAGAGAGAAGGCCGATATAATAAACGTTCACGCCCTTCCTTTCCTTGCCGACCGTCCTGATTAGCAACTGCTAGGCAGTTTTTTTTTTTTTCAAAGGAAAAACCCTCCTCACAATAACTATGCAGGTTGTGATATGATGCCGAAGAACGCCGTTGGTCGATGCATGCGAAAATTCCTCATTTTTCGTTGTTGGCTTTTAATTTGCTACCAACTTAACCAGACCCCTATGCAGCGCTATGCTAACCGGAAGAGAGAAAAGAAAAGGGAAGAAACGAATGGTGATTACAAAGGTGTACGTGTAAACGAAGTTTAGAAAAAGCGCGAGATTCCAGAGGGAAATATGTACTCGGTATCAGGTGCTCTAGGAGCGTACTAGGACACGGCCTGCTTATCCAATAGTCTTCTCCGATGGGTTCCACTTGTTGATGAATGTGGTGATGCTATAGAAAGACCTGTTAGTATGCCGCAGCACGCTAGTCATTAGTTGGTATACTTACCTCGGTGAGTCCTTTTCTTCTGAGTCCTCCTTTTTAAGACCCTTGCGGCCTTTAGAGACATTGTTCACATTCCAGCCTCGTATAGTCGTGGGTCCAGTACGTGGGGGAGGCTCATTTGCTCTGTAGTCCTTTATTGCTTCCTTATGATCATAGTGTGCAAGACGAAGTTCTGCACCACCATTTGCTGGCCAAGGTCGGTTGTGTGGAATGGGGGCCGCTGCTATTTTGCGGTATTTACCATTGCCAGGAGGGCCACTACTACCCGATGAAATTGAAGCTCTGTGTCGGCTACCAGGAGGTCCCGTAGGTGAGTGAAGTCCCATAGATGAACCTGGAGGGGACACAGACGACCCATGTGGCATATGCATGGGCATGGCTGCAATCTGGGCGTGGCTCGGCATTGTTGGGGATGGAGGCTGGTAGGGAGGTCTATGTGATGGAGCCAAGTGAGGGGGGGGTTGAGATGATGTCATATTCCCACTAGAAATCCCAAAGGGTATTCCCATCATAGGACCCTGTTCAAATAAGGTGTATCCTTGGTGATATGGTCGAGAAGGAGCTGGTGGAAAGAAACTTCCGGAATTAGATTGTATCATGCCAAGAGGGGGGCCAAAATCCGGAGCCTGCTGAACGAGAGGTGGCGGTGGCGGATGGGAATCCATGGCCTTTTCTCGTCGCGAAGGACGGAGAGGAGGAAGAACAGGGCTTCCTTTTCCACTTCCCTGGTTTGTGAACGGGTTTCTGCCAACGGAAGTTTGAGTTGGTGGTTCAATTCCATGAGAGGGAGCTGGTGCAATATGCGCGAGCATAGGTGGCGGGTTCAGAGCCGTTTGCAGAAAGTTCGGTGGCTGAGGAGCGGGATTTGAAGGGCCGAGAAGGCGCGGGTCAATCATCGAGTCGACCATTGAGGGGACCTCTGACTGGTCTAATCGGTGTTCTAGATGATGACTAGGGCGGTGGTCTGGAATATACTCGGGGCGATAATCAAACTGACTGGGGTGATGCTCCAACTGATAGTCAGGGCGATATTCAATTGGATGCTCGAGACGGTGATCAAGTGTCGGGTCGAACTGGGCGTCACGCTGTAGAGCGATTTGTTCTGAAACATCAGCAAGAAAAGAGAGGCCAAATGTATCAATCTCTATTGGTGGCATAAGAGGTGGGGGTGATGGTTCCGCATTGGTGAATACGTCTCGAACTGCATCGTAAGGCCGAGATAATCTTTGGTTAGACGTGGGATTCGGTCGCTCGAGTTCGAGGTAGGACGCCGCATTGAGAAGCCGGCTCGCATTCTCTTTAACGATAGACTCGTCGACCACCCAACCCTGAGATTCAAGTTCCTCATCCGCGGGATACTCATTCACCTCTTCGCTCATCACAGGGGCTTGCTCAAAAACAAGGCGTTGTCGCTCCCGCTCGCGCATCTCCTCAGTAGTAATATCATCTGCCTCAATGCCGGCCTCTTTGCAGTACTGCGTGAGCAGGAGGGATATTTTATCCTTTCTAGCATCCTCGCGTAGAGTAGCATCCATGTTATAACCCCTGACTGACCGAGATGCTTGTAAAGTGGCACCATTAGGAGTGATCACCACGATTGGGTTTGACCCAGAGACGGGGATTTGGGGAGCCTCTGACTCGTTGCGAGAATCCGGTAAAAATAAACCATACTTTGGGTGAACGTTATGCTTCTGAACAAGCTTAGGATCCAATGCGTCATCTTCATAATCAAGACAATCGTACGTCACTATCGTGCGATCTATGTGAAGATTTTTGGAGTTTGGATTGTCGAGAAACCTGCCCCTCGTTCCACGTGTAGCCTTCTTGCTCGAATCGTTGGTAGAGTCCCGGAAGCCGATTTCATTATCGCTGAAGGTAAAGGGAGGCGGTAAGATGAGACGGTTGTTAGCCCTAGGTCCCCTTCTTGCTACCGTACGGACACCCCATTTATCAGGCTCAGACGCACCAGTAGGGAGGTCTGGGAGGTCCCTTCTTCCCCGAGATACTTCCGTCTTTGATTCAGACTCTTCTGGAGAAGGCGAGGCTGCATTTGACTCAGGTTCTCCGTCAGGTTCGGTCTCGGCAGAAAGTAATCCCTTTATGTGTCGTGGCTGTGGGGTAGACACCTCATCTCCATTGTCCTGTTTAGCAGAACCAGAGGGACCTGTAGGCTTCTTAGAGTCGGGTTGGCCATCCGGTTGATCCTCTATCTTCCGCTTGGCAGATGGTTTACCCTTAGTGGCTTGGGTCTTGGCTGCCGCCGCCTTCCTGTTCTCTTCCAAGAGATGCGGGTATGGCACTTTGATGCCGTTGCGGAATACAACCCAAGTGCCTTGCTCAGTAACGACATCGTTGGGTTTCTCTACAAAAGTATAGGTAGTATCGGGCAACTGCAGATATTGGTCAGCTAGACAAGGCGATTGGGGCACACACATATTGATCGAGTATGCGAAACGTTGGAACGATGAGGGTATTGTGGATAATAGCGAGAAGAGCTTACATTTACGTCGACACCTTCATGTCGTAATTCGGCCAGTAAACCAGCGCGCTTGAGAGACGCATCGTAAAATTCTTGAGCTGCGTAATTGTAGCTCTCCTGTGCACGCACGTAAGTAGTGCAACTTTGTTTCGGGAGTCGGGTCACACATCCGGGCAGGCGACAGGATCGAGAATGGTGAGAGAATAGGGAAATGCAGGTGCATGAAACTTACATGGAACTTCTTTTCAGTGACAGCTGTGTTGAGCTGGTACTCACGAGTAGCAATGGTAGTTCGAGTGGTGAACTCGCGGTCGGCGGAGCGCATAGCTTCTTCGAGGCGATCGTCGAGCTGGCGCTGCAGGATCTGATACTCGGGGACCTCCTTGTGGGCTGTAGGGTTTTCAATAAGTGTTTTTACCGTCATGTCAGCGAGATCCTCGAGGACCGGCTTGATAGCGCTGGCGACCTCTGAATACAGATCGCGCAGAATCTTCTGGCGATCGTAGGCGGCTTGGACACGAGGATCTTCATAAGTCTTATTTCGGCCGCGTCCCTTGGGGCGACCGCCTTTCTTGGAGGCGCCGGCATTTTTGCGGGCATTTTTCTTAGAGGCGCCTTTACCCGTGGCTTTCTTCAGATTGCTAACCTTACCTTTAGCTGGGCTGGGCGCGGGAGACCCAGCAATTTGCACGCTGTCCATGTTGGGCGAGCATGCAAGGGAGCGAGGGTTGCGTTATTGTTGTTGGTTGTTGTGTATGAGAGAGGGAGAGACACGGAGACGAAGGCCGTGCGGAAGGAGGCAGGGCAAAAATTAAACAGAGAAAGGGACTGAGGATGTTTAAAAACGATGCAAAATGGGAATCTAATGACGATGATTGAGATAATGTCGGCGGATGATGTAAGTGGCAGGAATAGTAAGGTAGACAGATAGATGGAAAAGATAGTCGTAGGTAGTCAGTCCGTCAGTCAGTCAGTCAGTAAAGACGAAGAGCTGGCCTTGCCTGGTTGCTTGAGCTAGCGAATGAAAGATGGCAGGATTTTTAGAATTGGATTGCAAGGCAAGCCCCGAAATCAACTTTCAACCTCGTTAGCCCGAGAAGAAAGCGAAGAAATAGACGGACTTGGGGGACAGCTAAAGGCAGATGAACAGTCGCTGCGTGACGTGAGATATGTTTGCCCTCTCCGACTTGTATTGTAAAATGGCCGTCAATATCACCATATCACCATGAGATTTTCTTCGACTAGGCCAAGCAACGCCAGCTAGCCAAGCAGCCGAAGTACCTAAGCAACAATTCGAATTAGACCAGCAATGCACTCTCTGCACCTCTGCAGGTCCACCCCCCAGTCAGGACTTCTCGATTAGGTCAAGCCTACCACACTAATAGCCTAGTGTAGGGTCTTGCAATATCCTGATTGGCCCGGGAAAACCTATAATCCGCTAAACGTTTCCGGCTCACACCGTGCAGTGCCTACCTAGGTACTGACCGTCGACTCCGGCCTCCAGTACCTGGTCAGTTTCTGGATAAGTATTTGCAGGCGTACTGATAGCCCCAAAGATGGAACATGTCGGATCGGAAATCTGAAGTTATCCTAGATAAGATAATTAGCAATGAGCCCCAAAGATTCATGCTACCACCGTGCATCGCCCTCATTGCCGAATACTAAGCACCTCTATCGGGGGTACCTACCTAGGTAGTCAGTACCTGACGCTCCTGATTCGATAGGTACGCAGCGTAGTCAGTCACTCATGTCACCAAAACCCGCAAGAGAGCTGCGAAAGATGGAATACAGAAGGTAGAAGATGGACCTCAATACTACATTGATTACATACTGGTAGCACTGGAAATATCACTCACCTTTGAAACTTGCTTTGGATCACAACTGTTGAAGGGATGAGTTATGTAGCACATACACGACTATGCGTAGCTATGGTAGAGCGATACGTCCGGTGTAGTACCTGCATGATTACGCGTATATTAAAACTACAAGGGATGTCCCAGGTAACAAACACCTATTTTTATCTTATACTCTGTTCGAGTGCGATTCGCACGAAGACGAGCAACAGTTCGTCGGGGGGGAGTTGAACAAGTACGGCAGAGAGAGCTTATGCAGGGCACGTGGTATATTCCAGGGAGCCCACGTTGTCATTTTCTTCTAGATAATCTTCTAGATAACCTGTTCTAGATATACTAGGCAGTAGTATTTAGATTGGTCTCACTGTAGACTGTTGAGTCTAATGATTGTTTCGAATATTTATCGATATTTTCAGTGCACTGACGAAAGTCTCTCTATTTCCCTTGGCTTCCATGCTTGAGGCTGAGGGATGCCACCTGCGCCATCCTATGTATGTATATCCAACCTCTGAATGTACTACTGTTATTAATACGATTCCTAATACGTTGCTGACCGATTTCTACGATATTTTCAGTTGATTGAACGTAGGCCACGAGTACGAGGTATCTACCTACCTCCTATCTTTCTATCTATCTACCGACCACTCACCATACTAACAAACGGCATTACTTGATTTCTTTTATATGCTGTACTCCTTCATCCTCGACTGGGCGGTGACACATTAGCGCTTGTCAGCCTAACCACAAAAAAATTGAGATTGGTTGGATTATATCCCGCTGTAGTTCGTTAGCTGATGTATGTCGTGGCAGCGAGTTGCTGTATGTGACTTTGGTGTGTACTTCCTCATCGCCAACACCTATAGGCCACGACCCCTGGGTTCCTTGGTTGCAGAAGACCCACCCCTGGATATTTCCCCTTTCGGACTAGTATATAGCCGCATGTGGTTACCCGCGCATAAGCGCAGAACCGAGAACCCGCAAAAGGCGCCCGCGTCTCCGCGTCTCCCGTCTCCGCGTCCCTGCCAGCCAGCGAGCCACTAGAAAGTTTTGTAAATTTCCTTTTTGAGCAACCCATTAAACGGGCACGTCAGAGACACTTTCGACGGTGAACGCCCGCCCTGCGCTTTCGATTATATTTGCACCATAGCCAAACAGAGACTCGATTCGCCCGTCGCTCGATTCGACTTCTCGAGCGCTCCATTGCCTCTCGTCTCCTAGGCGCAATAGGTAGTAGAGATAGCTGCCTAGTTGACCATGAGCCGGTAAACGACTCCAACCGCGACCGCGACCGCAACCATGGGGAAGAAGCGGAAACTAGCGCAAGGCAGTGTACGTCCCAGCAAACCCGCAAGCCGCCATCATGCCAACGGCAGCGCAAAGAAGCCGGCGGTCCCAGGCGCCAAACCGCAGCAGAAGCAGAGTATCAACAACGGCGCCTTTCCACAGCAGCACGCCGAGCCCACCATTCCCTTCTCCCCCGAAGACAAGATTCTGCTAGTCGGTGACGGCGATCTCAGCTTCGCCGCGTCGTTAATCGAACACCATTATTGCGCAGATGTGACTGCGACGGTGTTCGAGAAGAATCGCGAGGAGCTTCTAGAGAAGTACCCCCAAGCTTCAGACAACATTGCTACGATCGAAGCAGAGGATGGGTGCCGGGTCTTGTTCGGGGTCGATGCGACGAAGATGGCGCCCTTCACCAACAAGCCCGGGCGCGGCAAGACCTCGGGATCCGAGGATGCTAATGCGCAGTCCGCAAAGGCCTCCGGTATCATGGATCGCATCATCTTCAACTTCCCGCATGTCGGTGGCAAGAGCACAGATGTGAACCGACAGGTACGGTATAACCAGGAGTTACTAGTGTCTTTCTTCCAGCGCGCGATCCCGTCATTGGCCCCGGGGGGCTCCATCATCGTCACATTGTTCGAGGGTGAGCCATATACGCTGTGGAATATTCGAGACCTCGCGAGACATTGGTTAGTTCCCTGGAGTCATTTATTCCCACTTCTGGCAGATTTTGGGCCTTCTCGCTCCTGTATGCTCCCGAGACATGGGTTGAATTCTTGCTCTTTTCGGTGATTACTGACCCCAGCGAGCAAAATAGTAGCCTGCAAGTGGAGCGAAGCTTCCGGTTCCAGGCGAGTGCATATCCGGGTTATCACCATGCGCGAACTCTCGGTGTGGTTCGGAACCGCTCTGGCGAGGTTGGTGGTGGATGGAAGGGCGAGGATAGGCTAGCCCGGAGTTACATCTTCGTGAAAAAGGATGCCGATGTCCGATCGTCTGGGGGGCACCATAGCACCAAAAGACCGAGGAAAGATGATGATTCCTCTGATGAGGAGTAAATGCCAGCACGACGAGGCTCGTCGAAGGCTTTGAAACTTGATATGTGTAATTAAACGAAAGAATCTACCGGGCTTTACCTAGGGAGATTGGAGTCTCGGAACGGCGCGTTCTTTATTAGCAGTAATACAAAACTATATAGAAACTAGTTAAAAATCGTCGTTTCTGATGAGGGCGAGAGTCTAGATGGGCGAAAAACAAAAGAGGATATCGGACTTGTACCTTGAGCCTCACTAGTAGAAAAACATAAATCGCAAACTCTCTCTTAATCTAAGCCCCTACTAGGGCGTTTCGCCGGTTCTCTTAAATAAGACCCATGGTACATAATTCATGTTATGTTAATGGTATGATAGCCACTTCAGTCGAGGTGTTCCTTGAAGATGTTATAGGATTAGGTGTGTTCCTCCTATGGGCAACTAGGCAAATATGCCCCTTCGGGAAAGGGGACGTTGTTGCTAGTTGCAGGGTACGATAATTATTTATTCGCGCATCTTCGTTCAGGTAAGAATTCTCTACTGCTATAGTGTGTTATCAAGAGCGTGCTCCCTGGCCCTCGTAGGTACCTTCGGTACGGACCTAATTAGTGTCTTCATTAAGGGTCTCATAGCATATGTGTCTTCGCTTCATTTCCTTGGTAAGCTGTAATGCAGCCCAACCTGCTCCTATGGCCTCTGCGTCTTCATTGACTTAAGGATATTAATACCGTCTTCACTAAAAAAGAACCTGGTGTGCTCGACGAAGTATTGGCGTACCCCTATCAAGTCTTATTCTCGTCAAGAGGATCTGGTCAAACAGTATACGCCATGGGGCTCACATTCCCACTCTCCAATGAGCGGATGACTCTATCTCTTCATCAATTCCCAGCCGCCATAGAGGTATTATTGGTCAATTCCCATATTCGAGCATCTGCATATCTAGCTACATGAATCAATAGTCGATGGAGGTAACTAGGCGCCAACGAGAAGCTAAGTACTCTTGGGTGCCGTTGCTTGAGACATACATAATATTGTAGCCGGAAGTCGTGATGAAAAGTATAGTCTGAACGACAGTATTGGGCAGAGAAATGACGTTACCTTAACATTCAAAAAGTATAATTCGCCAGACCATATCCTCAGAAAACGGCACTATGTCTTATGTCGTGGCACTCACTGGGAGTCATATTTTCCGAAGGATGGATATATCTGCACAGGATGTCTGGAGCAAAATAGCCTGGAATTACCGGTGGCGGCACTGCAGGTTGACAAGAACCCCTTACCCCTGATCAATACTGTACTGATCCCTATACTATACGCAATCCGAAAATGTAAGGCGAGATGGCGCCGATTTTCCGAATTTGTCATTGGGCGAGACGAAGTATCGGACCGATCCCTCGGCCATACATAGAGAAGTGATATTTGTGCTAGCACGTAGGGCCCCAAAGAGAAGGATTATGGGGTGTGTTAAGCCCGCGGGTATTCTCTGGAATCCCTGTGTTAGAAAGCCGCTGCGAGGAGCCAGTTGTCACGGGGATGCTAGCAACTCTGCGCACTTGTCAAGGGTAGTGTATTATCAAACTGGCATTAGTTTGCTTCCTTTCCTGGATCCGGTCTTGTCTTAAACCACATCCGCTACTCAGATTTGTCAACCCTGTGTATCCCAGTTCACAATGCAATGATTAGGATGCTCTCTATCAAGCTGTGTATTTCTTCTTACATTATATACAGACGGGTGGATTGTCTCATCCATTACCCACGATACAACACGAAGCTTTGTCTGGCCACACATCGTCTCCTGGCCTGACGCCTGACTTAGGCACGCAGTGATAGGGAAAGCCTAAAGCAAGCAAACGTGTCAGGAGCAGCAGGTTCGGCGCCGGTCATTCCGGCGAGACAATGGCTCACGGTTCACCGACAGCACGCTTACTCGCGCCCCCCAAATAAACTAAGAATCCCATGAGCCCGGTATTTCGTGGTGTAACTAGTTCCTGCATAGAGTCGACCGATTACTTGATGTAATACCGAAAGCTTTAAACGACTGGCGCAGGTATTCAACGCCATAGCCGGTAGTGTAAGACACAACCGTGGTTGAATAATGGCGACACACTTGGCAAGACCTGGCGACGAAGGGAACTGCAACAGAGGTATGCTTCGGCCAAGGTAATGAATAGGGAAAGGGAGGGAATGTTATAAATTGATGACGTACCTATCCTTCTCAGCGTTCCGATAGACCGGAAGCCGGATACTCGTATGTCATATGAAGCTCACACCACTTCTTTGTTATGATGGTATGTTATGTTGAGTGGAAGGTGGTGTGGGGGATATGGATACTTATTATCCCCATGTGCAGGCCACGCGGAGCATATGTCATATAGCCTCTCACTTGCATTCCGACGATCTTACATTGGGGGTCTGTCGCCAAAGGTACCATCTTCATAGGAATGAATCTGCGATCGTCAACAAGACAGGAGACGAATAAAATGGATTTCCAGTCTACGAATAAGAAGTGGCGCGAAGTAATAAGATGTGGGTTCAAGTTGCCTGGTGTCAGCATAACTCCTTTATTTCTTAGCATTATTATTATTTTTCGGCTTATTGATTGCCGGTAGTGTATTGGGTCATCAGCAATTGAGCTAGGGTACCACCGCAACTTGTCGCATTCCTTTTTTCGATGGAGGATGAGAGTTGCAAATTGATATAGCCACTTCATCCCATCATCCCAACCTCTCCCCCATAGCAGCTGAAACTGCGTATGTATGCTCGATAACCCCATCAGCCTTAGGATCGGCACTCGCGTGGGCTCCTCGACTGATTAATGCAACAATGATCTCCAACTTCGGGATAATATACCCAAGCCCCGCGGAGCTGTATCCATTAGCCTCTATTTCTCACTCGGTCTTTGCTAGGCCTGAGTATGCGTGAGTGTGTGATAGATGGGAGTGATTGCAAGCATGGAACACAACCATGAATACGAATCTCCCAACACACCACACCACACACGCACACACACGCACACACATATGCACACACAAAACAGTGGCGGCGCCCTCCGATTGCACGTAGACGACTTAAAAAGGCCAATGCAACATCACGCGCCTTGCACAAGATGCAACCCTCCTCCACACCCTTGAGGCATACTCTCTCCAAAAGTCCCCGAGCCTTCCATCCCTACCGGTGCAAGACGACCTAAATACCCATCACACTTTATTCTCCGTCGTATCGGAGAGAACTTAGCCGCTATGCATCCATGGTACCTAGGTACTCTTTTCAATAGGGGGGTAGGGTAGCAACGAACAGACCTCCATATCCCGGGGTCTCCCCATTGGTCCCGAGCTAGGCCCAGGGCTGTGGTTCACCCCCAGTTTGCAGGTCTCGCGGCGCCTTTTGCTCCCCTCCTGGCCCCGGTTCTTCAAAAGTGCGGCTCGGTCTGCAAATATACTGGTAGGTATGGTAAGAAATAGAACAAGAACAGCACGTGGGTGTCTTACCGGTGAAGGACTAGCTCTCTCATCGGGTAAGCAATAAACAATACTATTGTCTTTTCTACCGTGCCGCCACTTTTTTTCTCGATAAACTCATTTCTGGACCGTCTTGGCGTAACGGTGGCTGAACCACCGATGATGTTTTTTGTTGTTCGCTGGCTTCCCATGTTCCAACGGTTTTAGAAATAGGCATTCGAGAATTTAGGATACGCGTTTTCACTGTCGAATTGAAGACGCGATTGGTTTTTTTTTTTTTTGCCTTGTACTTCGTGATGTCGTACTAGAATTCCTGGAGCTCGCTTCACTGACACCCATGTCTTGAGATGGTTTCAGCTTCCGCTTAGTACCATAGGGTTGGATCCATTCGATGGCCTTTCTAGAATTGTATTCGAATAAGCTCTAAAACCAACCGGATAGGCAAAATTCGCGCTTTTGAAAAAGCGAAGCGGAGGTAGACTGACCCTAGGACAGGCGAAAGTACCGTAACTTGCGCTTACTGAGCATACTGCTTCTGTTCACTTGCATATGTATATCAAGTCCCCCGACTTGAAGAATAAGCTGACCGCTTTGGCCTGATGACCCAAAAGCTACAACACGCGCGATTCGTCTTAAAAAGAGCCAATATACATACCTGACCAGACCGTACGGCCTTGGAATACTGCAGAAATCGAAATTCATGGAATTGAGTAAAGACCGAATTCGGAATCCTGGGAAACCCCGGTATTTGCGAAAACCACGCCTGTAATTCCGACTGGTTGGTTCGGTCCAAATGTTGATGTTTATTCTCAAGGTATATCCACCTGTATGCCATTTGCCGCAGTCGTCTCGAATCGATGTTTGACCACTACATACCTCATACATAAAACACTTGTATCATAGGCCACAAACGGCTAAACCAACCGTACACACACAAAAGAACGCCTGCCCTTCTCCCAAGGAAAACTTCCCCTAGTATACAAAGTAAACACTGAGGGCGACGCCAGGGAGCGTGAGCTGATGCCGCCGACTGTACATATGGGAAAAAATTAGGCCTTTAAAACCGCGACCAAAGGGGTTTCTAGGTTCCAAAGTTGCTCATGCGCTAGACACTTTTTAACATGAAAAAATTGCTCAAGTCGCATCGTACAATCATGCGTGACGTTCAGACACCAACCACCAAATACGGCCGAAATATAGGAAATCATGTAGTTCCGCTCAAGTAAAAGCAGCCCAGCAGAGTAGATCGAAGACGCTGGCTGGGTACGGTATAACGCCAAGTATTCAGTTGTAGAAAACAACGTCCTAATAATAAGTGAAAGCCGAATAGATCCTAGAATATCTAATTTCTCCGAAATTGCTGGTTCTCTCGTAGAGGCCTAAACAACGAAAACCACTGAAACCCAAAAACTATCATTTTTCTAGTTGCGTATTTTATCCTATATCCGGCTGACTACTGGGGAAGCGGAAGCATTTCTGGAGACTTGATCGGGCATGCTCCTGCTCCTGTCTCGGTCTGGGAAAATAGGATCAGGCCTATACGTCTCATAAGGTTGCGCAGGTCTCGGCGACGGCTGTATCGGGGCAAGAGGAGCCTGTGGCCGCGGAAGTATCTGGGAGTGGGTTTGCAGTTGGTCATGCTGTTGAATTAACGGCGCAAGGGGCGGGGATCGTGAGTCCACAGGGGCCGAGCTATGATCGCGAGGAGACATATTCGTCCTTTCGATCTGTTCCAGGGGTTCTGGTAAAGCCCGTGGTGTCCCAGTAGTGGATGCAGGAGAAACTAAAGGTAAAGAACCGCTTACTTGCCGCGGACTGTCGACTACGGCGGTCGGTCTAGAGCGTTTTTTCGAGGGTTGGTCGGCGCCAGAACTTGCTATCTCGTATCCAGGTGGGGACGCATATTCGCGCGGTGGTTGTGCCGGGGGAGGAGCTGGGAGAGCAGGAGTGATAGGCAGATAATCGGAAGTACGCGAATAGGCAGCACGAGCTTGAGCTTCCTTATCGGCTTTAGATGGCCGTCCACGCTTTTTACCTGTCGTCGACACAGCCGGGGTGCTAGTAATGGGAGTCACCAGCGGGTAACCGTTAGCAACCGGAGGCCGTGGCTGGAGAGCTCGTACTGGGGCAAGAGTGGGTTCGAAAGGAGGCGCCGCAAAAGCGTGTCTCTTCGCAGATTGTTCGTTCAGGTCGCCGAGGGACTTGCGCTTGCCGAGGCCTCCTACGCTTGCTATGGGTATGTTTGGTGGAGGAAACTTGACTTGGAACATGTTGTCGACTGCTCTAACGCACTGGTTCATATTGCGGCCTATTGTCATTAGGACTTGGCACAGGAAGAACTTTATCAAGGTCAGTACAAACCACCAGGAAGCTGCATCGACATCCAACTCGGCTCAACTTTGTGAGCTTTTATAAATTCAACTAGCGTAGGCACGTCTATCGCGCTGACTTTAATTATCTCGCCCAGGACGAACCTCTACAGTCCACCATGATTAGTAGAGCAAAACAAGAACGGGTCGAACAATCTACCTTTTCATCGTCGGAGAAGGTGGTATCCATGTTGAGACTCTCGGTAGCAAAGGCCCGTACACGATGGGTTGGAGAGAGAAAGAGTTCTTCGGCAACACAGTCGCAGGCAAGTCATTTGTAATATTTAAAGGTGGCATCGACTGTGATTGGGAGGCAACTCAATGGTAAGGTAGAAGCTGAGTGAAAATAATCAGGTCGTAGTGGTAGACGCCTAGTCGAACCGTCTATCGCCGAGGCGCAGACCCCCCATGCGAGAGGGAGAGAAGAGAGACACAAGGCAAGGCAAGGCAAAGCAGACCGCACACAGCAGGCAAGTAAAGGATGTGACTCTTCCACCAGTGCCGGGTAGGGGTAGAAAACTAAAGGAGGGTATGGAAATGTCACCAGAGGCCCAAAAGACGCGCGCAAAAGATAGGCAGGTCAAGCGCGCGTCTCTGAAGAGAAGAACCGGGGGGAAGGTGAATGTGGTTCAACTCTACTTAAGGTACCTGATGTGTATACTGTAGTGTACCTATAACATATGTGGCGTAGGAAGTATGTGTATATGTATGCATGTATATTGTGTAGAGCCGGTTGAGTAGCACAAAACGACGGGTAAAGAACGAAACAGAGTGTGAGTGAAGGTCGTGCAGGGCACTATTCAGTACCTAGATCGTCCAAGGATTGACAAGGTATTAGGCAGTAGGGAATATACCTTAGGTAGGTAGCGCAGGGTTGCGCTGCGCCTACAAGGATGGATACCTGCGTGCCCCGAAACAAGGTGAGCCGCGTGGGAGGAAGGTTTAGTTGTTGGGCTCTTTGGCCTTTTGGTAGGCCGGATTTAGATGAATGTGGCCACAGAAGTTCGACAGGATTCCGCACCGTTGCTGTTGGCCTCCAGGGTATAATGTGGAATAATGGAAAATGGTAAGGTTGTCAAGGTTGACCGAGCAATCAGGGCGTTTTTTTTGTTGTTTTTTTTTTGGACTACTAGGTATCTAAAATACCCAGCTGCCAGTTTAATTTGGCCGAGAATTGGAGCTTGAAAGCTTAGATCCTCTAGGAACCCAAGCACCCCGGATGAACTATACACCACATAAACACTGATATAGACAAGACAGACAAGGAAGCCGAGAGATTAGGCAGTCCGCATCCGAAGAAAGCCCAGTTGATAGACGGGCTAAACGAGCAGACGGATAGGAATAAGTAAAAGGTATAGGTAGGTTAGGTATAAGTATATAAGTATAGATTAGGTGGAATTTAAGGAGGAACCAAGGGGTCGGTATCTATGTCGTAGATGAGGTCGCCGCACAACGAGGCCGGACCTCCAAGAGCGAATGAACAGTGTCGATGTAAGACAAGTAATAACGAAAAAAGAGATGTTGACTTAGTCGCAGAACAAGGTTGATCTTGTGTCAACCCCAGATTATTCCCCATCCGAGTCCAATCCATCACCCATTCGCCACTTGCCATTCAGCTTTACCACATGCCATGCGCTGCACTTGACCACCGCGGGCACCACGGGCACCACGGCATGGCACAGCTGCTATATGGCTGTAACAGTGCAGCAGCCAGCGGTGGAGCCACCCCAGGTAGGTCGGTAGATTGCTTGATAATGTAAGATGGGTAGGTAGGCGTCAGAGGCGGCTTGCAGGCTTGCGTGCGTGCACCTTTTTTGATGCACCTTTTTGGGAATATCCTCCATGCCGTTCCAACTACCCAGCACAGCAATCAAATGTGTAGTGCAGGTCATATGCTACCTAGGAAGCCATATCCTGCTGAGTGAGAATACCCCATTGAGGATACCTAAATGAGGATACCTACCTAGGTAACTGCCTAGTGATGTTAAGATGCATATGATGCAACCACCAAGAATGGCAATAGGCAGCTGAGTGACCAACCATATGCAGCCTCTCCTGCCATGCAGCTGCGCCCTACAAACACGCTCTCTGACAGTAAGCCAATCCCGCTGACTACTCTGGACAAATCGGGTCGCCTGACTCGCCCGTTTCCCCATACCATTTCCATATTCCACAGGCAGTGGTCCTTTAAGAGACAGAAGCTGCCCACACCACCAACCCATACTGGGGATAGAGAGTATGATATCGGCCGAGTGTTTCCCTCTAGTGTAGCATGGTGGTGGAGGACGGGATCATACCCTGGATTACACGGGCCTACCAGTACCCCAGGTAGTACCCAGCAGTAGTAGTAATAAGCACTTAGCCTTAGGTAGTGTAGTAGTGTAAACCAGAGATGAGACGGTTTGAATAAACTGTTGGTCTGAGAAACCATTAGCCTCTCTGCACGACCGATAACATTTGAATTGAGCGCGAAGAACCATTGAACTCTTATTGGCTATGTTGCACTGCTTCGCTGGCCTTGCAATCTTGAGATTTTATAAGTCGACAAGCGGTGACGGTTTGAGTGGTCAGTATTCACTTAGCTCTCGCCAATCAGACCACTGGAGCGCCTCCACGAAATGCTCATCTAGTGATCCAGCCGGGGAATAAGCACAGATCACGAGTTCGTCGTCTGACGGGACTCGAGCCGCAACATTCTCGGTAGTGATCCATCTCGAGTTCCTCCTATGGACAATGAATATAGATACATCCAGGGCGCGAGTTCCTGACGAACAGCAAGATCGTGGAGACTTCGGTTTTGGAAGAATGCAGTGCAATTGCTGGCAATCCCAAGGACTCGGACTTCCTCCTCTTATATACCTATATACCGGTAGTTAATGCCAGCTCACATACCGCCTTTTCGCCTAGATTTCAAGTTCTATCCACATGCACGTTGAGTTGGCATGAGTTGGCATCTCCCCATAGGGTCCACAGGCATGTATAATGCCTTATAGCGTTTTACTGCCGGCGTCTACTGACGCAAGCGCAGCCACCCTTGCGTGTGATGCCGGCAAGGGATAAGAAAATTCGTGCCAAATTGACCACTAGATCGGCTTCGCCTTGTGCAGCTGCTAGTCTAGACATCATATGGACACAACACGGGCCGATGTGACGCAGTAGAGTATCATTGCGATACCCTTTATATTAGGTAATGTGCTCCGATTTTGCATCTTGTGTAAGTCGACATCTCGTTCGTTTATATATTTATAACTTTTCTCACTGACGTCCTATTGTTCTAAGTATAAAGCAGGCTGATTCAAACTCGGTCGGGATATATTGATTGGGCATAGTTACAATCAAAGAAGACTGTCTGTACAGTTAATAGCCCTCCCTACCCCCTCCCTATTCCATCTCACTAACTTTCATGGCTAATAGTATATTGGTTTTCTCTATCATCTTGTTTTTCTCGGTATAGTAGCCGTAATGACAAACAGTACTGAAAGCAGTATGAAACCGTCGCGGCCTCCCCAATCCAGACAAGATATCAATCATTCGGTATTCTACAAAGCTTGACAGCACAATATGTGGTACAGAAAGTAGGATTTCCAAATAGAAGTACTTGTGTGACATTTTTATTAAGTTTCCCTTCGCATGTCCGTAGTCTACTCAATTCATGTCAAGGCTAAGCTTATCTTATCGAGCGTTGACGAGTACTCAGACCCCTTAAGAATATCCCGTGGATTATAGTAGAACAAGGTTCAACACTTGTTTACCAACAAGCATGACGATACCGAGACGAGTTGGATTAAATCACTCTACGGGATCTGAGCATGTGCGTAATGATGATAACCATCTGTGGGGATCGAGTCATGAGAAGGCACGCATGTGTAGGCCATATTTTTCCGTTGGTATCGAGTTTACACGGTGACGCAAGCTTCTGAAGGTTCTATACAACTACATCAGGATGTCTATATATGAACCCACCTACGTATCTTGCCTTACACAACTTCCGAGTTGGTCAGCTTGGGTGAAGTGCCTAAATAAGTAGGTGGGTTACCGCGGGGTCTCCAAAGCAGAAAGCAGATTGGAGATGGGAGGTGCAGCTGAAGTTTAGTTTAGGTAATGTCGTGATATGCTTCTACACCTAAGTGGGTGGTTTATGAAATACCTGCATAGCCCTTTTATTGCATCTTACGGGGCCTCTCACAGATCACTGAGATCAGAATAATGCTGCGCTAATTGGCCAAGCTGCGTTCAAAAAACCTACTAACTACCAGGTAGTAGAGGTAGGTACAGATGTACAGCTGTTGGTGCTGTGGCCAATGTCCTTCCCCCATTCCAAACTTCCGTCGCCTGTACCGAGACTGAAGGGGTACGGATTACTGGTATAGGTACCTACCTCCTAGGTACCTAGACCTACTGACCTCTTTTTTGCGACAACGGATTCGCGTAGCATCGTTTTTTCTCTTCTGCTCAACCACGCGCCAGCAAAAGCAACACATGAATCGGGCGACGACGGAGAGGATACTTCTCGGTTTACTCCATGTGAAGGCGGCCACTGTTGAGAACTCACTCCATTGCAATTGGCACGTCCATCGGCCTGCAATGCCACCAACTTCAGCCGCCAGCTAATTCCTATCATCTGTTCGGCGCTCTCTTTTTCTTCCTCTCTTTATTCTACCTACTCTTAGCTTCGGGCCTTCTTTCCGAACATCTCTCTTCCATAGTCACTCGTGCGGCCGACACCCAGCGTCTCTCTCTGTTCCTTTCTCTTCCGCTCTTGGTTCTGCCACGCCCTGCATGCCCCCAAGGAGCTCCTGATATTGCACAACGGTTGTTTTTGATCGTGCATCGGTCGACTACCGCTAGCCTTTCAATCCACCTGGTGGTACTCATATCCCTCTGTATTTTCGATTGGTGATCTCCTCCCATCTTCAGGAGCGCGTCCACGTTCCGAAGCCTGTACTATTTCCCACGACATCAGATGCCGACCGCCGAGATGGAGGAAGAAGATCATCTCAAGGATGGCTTAGAAGGCCTTAAAGTCGACACGAGTCTAGGTCCCGCATCTACTACGACAATTAAGAAGGAGTGCGATAGCATGGCTTCAACACCTAATGATAGCAAAGGTTCTCGATCTCTGAGCTTGTCGCCCGATGACCGCAAGGCCCGTAGTGATAGTGCATCAACTCCTGACGGCGTCCAGCCTCCGAAACTCTCACGCAAAGTCTCGCAAAAACCGCCACCACGATCTACCGCTCTTCTTACAGACTTGCCAGATGTCACCACGGAGTCCTGCGAGCATTTCCAGGTAATACCCGATTGTTTATACGGCTCTAAGTCGCTTGGCTCAACAGATCATGATTCGCTAGATTGCGATTGCAGCGAAGAATGGCGTAGGTGTCCTGTTTGTGTTGGTAATTCTGAGCCTGTGGAGTACTAATGGTGATGCTCGTTTTAGGGGATGGCATGAACCATGCCTGTGGGGAGGACTCCGACTGTATCAATCGGGCCACCAAAATGGAGTGCGTTGACAGAAACTGCAACTGCGGAAATGAGTGCCAGAATCAAAGGTTTCAGCGCAAACAATATGCCGATGTTTCCGTCATCAAGACGGAAAAAAAGGGGTTCGGTCTCCGTGCAAACACAGACATCCAAGCTCACGGGTTCATTTTTGAGTACATCGGCGAGGTCATCAATGAGCCCACATTTCGCCGACGCGCAATTCAATACGACAAGGAGGGTATTCGGCATTTCTATTTCATGTCATTAACCAAGAATGAATTTGTAGATGCCACCAAAAAGGGCAATCTCGGTCGTTTCTGCAACCACTCCTGCAACCCTAATTGCTACGTGGATAAATGGGTTGTTGGCAACAAGTTGCGTATGGGCATTTTTGCCGGCCGGAGAATTCAGCTAGGTGAGGAGTTGGTGTTCAACTACAATGTTGATAGGTATGGTGCAGACCCTCAACCGTGCTACTGTGGCGAGCCCAATTGCATCGGTTTTATCGGGGGCAAGACTCAGACAGAGCGGGCGACTAAGCTCTCTGATGCAACCATCGAAGCCCTGGGCATTGATGACAGCGATGGCTGGGATACCGCTGTCGCCAAGAAACCACGGAAGAAAAAGATTAGCGAGGATGATGAAGACTACGTTAACAGCGTACAGGCTCGCAGTCTTGACGAAAAAGGAGTCACCAAAGTCATGGCCACACTCATGCAGTGCAAGGAGAAGTGGATTGCCGTCAAATTATTGCAGCGCATCCAGCGTAGCGATGATGATCGGGTCCGCAATCGGGTCGTACAAATGCACGGATACCAAATCCTGAAGACGGTGCTCAATACTTTTATCGAGGATAACAATGTCGTTCTCCAAGTTCTAGGCATCCTTTACGAATTTCCCCGTTTGACCAAGAATAAGATCGTGGATTCAAATATTGAATCCACCATTCAATCTCTGACCAAGTCAGAACACGAGGATGTTGCTACAGAGTCGGCACGGCTCCTAGATGAATGGAGCAAGCTAGACCTTGGTTATAGGATTCCCCGAAAGAAACTAGACCCCAACGCACCATCAACCCAAAATTCACAGCCCATTAATTCCTTTGAAGAGCGCCGTGGTGCCCGCCCAGAAGAGCCACTAAAACCTACGATCCTATTACCAACCAACACACCTAAAGGTCCACGGAGCAATGTCCCTCAGCGAAACCCCAACTTCTTCAATAGCTTCCCACGGCGCAATCGCCCTACGCCTCCCACTCTTCCTCCTGGGTGGTTTGCGACTACCGATAAGCGAGGCAACCTGTACTATTACACTAAGACCGGTGTTACGACTTGGCAGAAACCAACAGCACCTGCATCGGATGTCACTCCGCCGCAACCCAACGGCCCCTCCAAGGCACAACAAGAACAGAAGACTCTGCAGGACATTATTGACTCCCTGACGAAACCCGGCGTTGTGCCCGGCCGTTCCGCGTCACAAACCCCACAGCCAACTAGCACCCCCACACAAGAGACCAAGAAAGAAAAGTGGCGTTCTCTACCAATTGAAAAGCAAATGAAGATTTACGAGAACACTGTATGCATATCTTCTTCCATCCTCCCTGTCATTTTGTATCACATACTTATCCGTGACAGCTCTTCCCTCACGTTAAATATGTCATGGACAAATTCCGACATAAACTTCCTAAAGAGGAATTGAAGAAGTTTACCAAAGACGTTAGCAAAAAGCTCGTAAGTTCGGATTATAAAAATAATCGCGTTGACGACCCTACTGTGATCACCGAGAAGCAAGAGAGAAAAGTCAAAACCTATGTCAAAGATTTTCTCGACCGTGCCGTTCAGAAATACCAGGAGCACGAGAAGAGGAGAACAGAAAGTGCCGCGAAAGATAACTCGAAAAGTCCACAACAGCCAGTTACCAATGGGCATGGTGCTCCTATGGAAAAGGTTGTAAACAAGGACAATGGGGACATCGCTATGACCGACGATGAGGAAGTAGAAGCAACACCGGGTGCTGATCTGAAGCGAAAGCGTGGGGACGACCTTATCGCATCTCCGGACTTGACACCATCTGAAACGCCTTGTCTGAAGCGGCTCAAGGAAAACGAGAACGATGCACCCAGCCCACCTCCGCCGCCGCCGCCTCCACCCCCAGAGAGTGAGGATACTTTTGATTCTGTTATGACTGAACAAGAGAATGTTCTCGGAGAGCACGATGCGGCTCTACTCGAGCAACAGGAAGAGGAGGAACGTCAGAGGTTACGGGAAGAAGAGGCTGCCCTAGAGAGGGAAAATGAGCTTAACATGCTTGATTTCCAAAGGGGTGAGCTCAAGAATGAGGCGACTAGTGTGATGAGTCATTAGCCGTCTACATTTGGGCATTCCACACTCTGGCAATGCATATCCGTCTACTTTACCCTTTATACTATATAATTGCTCGTTCTGTCTGTTATGGTCGGTCTTGATTGCGTGCATCCCCAGGCTGCATTCTCTGATCCAACGAGAGGTAACGATCACGGCGTTTTATTCACCAATTTCAACATGAATTCCGACTTTCACGGTGTCCAGGGAGCCGCTGCCACTTCTTTTGCAACGGCCACTAACCATCCATCACTCTGCGCATTATCTATCCATTCGTGTATTTTATTCCCCTAGCCGACCTACTCATATACATCCCAGACAGGGAAATGCCCATTTGCTCATCGTTTTCGGAGGTTGTCCTGCAGGCTTGCTTTGCCTTACCCATCAAGTTAAACCAACCTCGAAGACAAGTGAGAAGAGCCTAGGGAAGGGGTACCCTACAAAAAGGCGGATGTCTTGTCCAGCAGATAACTAAGCAGTTCGCCAAAAAAAAACCCTCTCGCTCTTCGGGGTTGCTTGCATGCTCGTTCGTATGAGTGCCCGAGAATCGAATATTACGATGATGTTCCTTGGGTCCAGAGGAACAGAATATCTCGAACAATCCCTCGCATCGCATGATACACCTTGTGAGGTGGGGCCCGTGCAGTTCCCGCCTATCTGCCGATTATTATTGTTGTTGGACTGTATATAGCAAGCAGCGATCGCAAATACCTACTATAAACTAGTTGTATGTAAATGAACACTGATGATTAGAAATAGGCATACACAGCACAGATATGATAAAGATAAGAGCGGCTCCGTAGACGTTAGCAATGTATGTGATGAGCGTCCATTCCTTGATTTAGCTAATGCACTGAGTTGTGTAATCAGATCTTTCTTCCTATTTATTCCCGTTTCCAATACCATGCAGCTGTATAACCATACCATGATCGTAGCCGTAACGAATGGTTCTCCCATCCTCTTCTAAAATATGCTTCTTTCGATTCAGTCTCTGAATAGTTAGTGGTAGCGGTACCGGTAGGGACCACGTCGTCCACACATATCTAGTCCTAAGCCAAAGGCTGCCCAAGAAAGTTCCTTATTACCTTCCAGGCCAAAAAAATAAGCAAATCCAATCCATAAAAAGCCACCCCCCCTTCAAAAATAACACTGACAAAAGTTTTCTCTGTCTAGCTCGAGATAATCTTCTCCACGGCCGCAAGCAGCAAATCCGCATGGTGCTGCTCAAAGATGAGCATGGGCCGCAGGCGCACAGCACTAGCGCCACTCCCGCCGATATTGACGCCGAACGTCTTAGCCTTCTTGAGGAATTCATCACGGTTCGGGTTGTCGAAGGCGATGAAGGTACCCTGGCCCTTACCGCGGAGATTCTGGATCTGGTCGGGGTACTTTCGGGCGAGGTCCTCCAACTTGCCAAACAGGTAGTCGCCGACCTTGGCCGTGTGCTCGACGAGGCCTAGACGCTGGATCTCGTCGATGATGCCACGGAATAGCAGAGCCCGTGCCGGGTCACCCATCCATGTGTTGAATTGACGGTACGGCTTGTTAGGTCGCAGAGATGGGTCCCCGAAGTAGTAGCCGGCCGTCTGCGCCTTTTTGCTGAATGTCACCATGTCTGGGGGTGTGGGCAGGTCCCAGTGCTCGTGCGCCCAGAATTTGCCTGTGGCCCCCACACCCGTCTGCACCTCATCGACGATCAGGAGCACATCGTGCTTCTTGGTGATCTCCCGTAGACCCCGGAAGAAGGCGGGGGAGGCGTGGTTATCGCCGCCCTCAGATTGGATTGGTTCCACCACCACGGCACACGGGGGTACGTGGTAGTTCTTGATGAGGTGCTCAACCTCAGCGAGCGAGTCGGCCTCCGCCTTGGCGTTCTCCTCGACATGCTCTTCCAGCGGGTACTTGAGCTGGGGGAACGTGGCTTGTGGCCAGTCAAAGGCAGGGATGTCTAGCTTGTGAATGGGCTTGGATCGGGTAGTTGACAAAGAGCCGAAAAGACGACCATGGAAGGCGGTCTTAAAAGACAGGATAGAAAGCTCCGATGCACCGGGGCTTTGGTTGTTCATGGAAGATTCCAGCTCCTCCTCGGTGAACTCGATGGTAGGACCGCCTCGCTCCTTCTGGCGTCGCCACATGAAGGCTGCTTTGTACGCCGTCTCATTCGCATCCGATCCAGCCATCGCCGTGAAGACCTGATTCAGTCCGGGAGGAGCCACCTTAAGGATACCGGTCTCCAGAATGTCAGCCCAATCATGAGAAGGGAAGTTGCCGAGTGCTGGCCGGTTGATGATGGCGTTAACCATCTCAGGGCTCTCAGCAACCTTCTTCAGATGTGGATTGTTATAGCCGACGGGTATGGAGGCTATCTGAGCATATCTTTCATGGCTGTCAGTTCACCGGTAATCCCTTCACAACCAGCATTTGCTGAGCAGTTGTAACTTACACGTCGAGTAGTGTATTTCCATCCGGATCTACGATATAATTGCCCGTGCTCTTAGTGTAATCGGTAAGCATGTTCAAGCTTCGGGTGTCGAAAACCTTGTCCAGCTTGGCGATGGCTTCCCGAGACTTGGGTCCAGGTATCTCGGTCTTGAGGACCGGGCCTTCTGGTTCGCCACTGTAGAAGGTAGAAACCATTCTGGTGGTTGAAGTAGTCAAGACTGAAGCCATTGTAGGTCGAGGAGTGGAAGAAACAGTTATCCGCTTGGTGGCAGCAGAGAGAGGGCGGATGGCGCCGCCGAGACGAAGCGCCGCCATCTTCAAAGTTTATAAGGGAGGCAATGTAGGCTAGTGAGTGGCGAGTTAGGGGAGAAAGAGAACAGAGGGAAGAATGGATGGGAGAAGAGACAAGAGCCGTTGTCCTCGGCCGGGCTGGGATGTGTCGGGATGGGAAGAAGTCACGAAGATGATCAATTGGCCCTTGGTAATGCGGTTTCAGGCAGAGAGAGTTGAGGAGAGACGAATGGACTCGAGAAGAGGCTTTTTTGTCCGGGAAGTTGGGCAGATGGTCTTGCTGCTGTGTATGTGTATGGTTGTACCTTATCTACAATTCCGCACGTGGGGCGCTGAGCTTCAGTCTCGCCAATCGAGAGCTTTTGCGGGGTTTGTTATCGAGCTTCTGATTGGGCCAACGCGGAGCTACGTCAGCGATTCTCGCTCCCACGAGCACTGCTAAGAGTGCTAAGACTGCTAAGCGTAACCTAAGAGCACCTAATAGCACGCGCTAAGGAGCTCCAGCCGTTCACGAGTCGCGGTCCTGTCACAGCCTGTCACAGCCTGCCACAGCCTGTGGCGGTCTGCCGCAGTCTGCCGCAGGGGTCCCCCATCTGGAAGCCTGTCTAGAGCCTGCCCGTCTGGGCGCAGGGTTACCGCATTAGGCAACTGCATGCGGCTGCGGTCCTTTTCTCGTGGTCCAAGAGTCCACAGCAATCCTCGTGGTCGACGCTGAGAATCCATCCAGATCCGTCTTCGTGATAACTGTCCCGACGTCGGCCCTAACGAGCCCAACATGACATGTGCTATTCGATAAAGGTTACACATAAATTAACAAATCGCACATCGGCGTCGTAGATCACGGTACATCCCGGATGTCAATCATCGGCACTTGCTCGGTTACACAGGGTACAAGGCGGGCTGGGGGCCAGAATAGTTGCATTGCATATATTATCACACATATTATCGCATATACTATCCCAGATAGTATCCCATATAGTATCGCTTCGTTATCAAGCGTCGGGATACCACCATATAGCCTACCATCCTAGCGGCATGGTGACATACTGCTTTTACAAACCGGTATTCCGTCTATTTTTTTTTCACTTTGTTTTACGTCATCTACATTGCACTTCGATAGATAGATAGAGACCAACGCTATCATTGACCGAGAAGCAACACTTTAAATTCAGCCATCACCCCCGCTAACATACGGGTATATCTTCAACTTGGACAGAATGTCATCGACCCTTTCTCTGAGCTTTTCAACGAACCCGCCAGCCACAGATGCGTGCGCGTATTGACGTGGCTGCCTAAGGGGGAGTGGGAGTAACGGCCGTGCTTTCAAACTGCGCACATGACTCGCCCGTGGGATCGACCGCTGCAAGAATTCACGCGTTAGGAAATGCCGTCCATGAGAATGATTTGGCTCGATCTTGGGGGCTGGAAAGCATGCAGGAGCACATGGAAGCCAAAATTGGCCCGAGCGGGAAATAGGAAATTCAAGGGGGGGGCGTACTGATCTGTGCGAGATCATCGTGGCCGCTTGCACAAGCACCCGAGGCCGTCGTCAGCGCTCCACCGGCGAAGGAAACCAGCTCAATGCTGGGATCACTGCAGTCAGAGGCACGGAAATGCGTACCATTGAATCCTACGCACGCCTGTACGTTGACGAGATCTGCACGGAAACCGGCCGAGAAACTGCGTTGGACCCGAAGGGCCAATCCGCCGTTGATAGTTGCAGGCGTCATCTGCCGGTCTGCGGCCTCGTTGACGCACGCTGCGTCTACGATCTCGCCTATCATGTAGCAGTGTGTTAGTTTCTTAGCCATGGAGATAGAAATTTCGGGTGCCAAGCCGTAGGTGTCGGGGAAAAAACATGCCGTTGTTACGGAAAGTCAAACACTCATTGCCTGGGACACCGCCAACTTCTTTCAAAACGAGAGTGTCGTCCGTGGTCGTGTTGTTTGCTGGGCCATTATCCGCCGGCGTGCCACCAGTCATTGCATCATTGCCTCCTCGGTTGCCGCCTCGGTTACCTCCTCAATTGCGACCGTTGGCGTTCTGGCCCCCGTTGCCATTCTCCGATACGGCGGCGCCTTTATGATGCCTAGGGATAAGACCCTCTGTATCCCGGGGAGTAATATCGAAATTTATTGCGACGGCGGCGACAGAGGTCGCAAGCAGTGCGATATTAATGAACTTCATGGTAAAATTGAATAAGCTTTAAACGGGTTCAAAAATAAAGGACCGGCGATATATGGTGCTTCACGAGAGAGTGAGCGAATAAAAACTATGGGCCAGCCAAGAGAAGACGAAGATTAGACGAGAATAAAATTAAAAGAGGCCGTAGTAAACCTGTGATGCAGAGGTGTAGACATTCCGACTCGTCTTAGGTGGTTAGGTGGGAGTATTATTTGTATCGATAACATTGTTGCAAATCTTTGTTAACTAGTCGAGTGTCGATAGCTTCCCCGAACTGTGGTTAGTAACTAGGTTAGTCGCTTAGGGGTTCGTCTCATAATGCCTGCCAAAACTCCTCTAGAGCCTCATTTGGATGATTGACTATATATCTTTGGAGGAAATAATATTTTCCAAAGAATAGGGTGACATTTCATCATGATCTGAGGCAAAGTGGAGAGAGCCAAGAATAGAGCGACAGTTTCAACCGGGTTCCTGGCACTAGTAACATTGGAGATGAACACGAGGACCGGGACACGACACGAGCGAGTTCCACTAGGGGCGGTACAAAATCCGGGGTTGGTTCAACAAGTGTCTCGTTAAACCACTCAATGTCGACCCAACAACGTGGATAACGGGAGTCATCGGAGAATATAATATCCTCTATGTCCTACATTACACGACTTTACACCACGCTTTAATTTAGACGACAGTCAAACTAGGTACTTTCTCGTCAAACAAGCTAACGATTGAAAACAGTGCCGCAACATTAGTTCAGGCCATTTTGAGTTCAGTTGTTCTGGTTTTTGACTCAATAAGAAACCATGTAGTCTCGGGCGCGATGCTATTCACGTTTCTTTCCATGGCGGGGTTTTTATTTCACCATCTACTATCAGTTGGTATGGTACTCGCTAGTAGTACCCACATGAATGAAAACGTGTTTACCTGGGTTCCTCGGCCCCATATCGTAGAATATAAGAGTATATTGGAGTGAAGCTATGTAGGTGGAACTGATGGGATTAGCTGAAATGGAGAAAGATGGCACATATCTCGAGGAAAGCAAAGGAATGTAGGAGACAGAACAGCACAACACACACTCGTTGAATTGACTGTTATTGAATTATTGACTCTATTGCACCTTGATCAATTGATTCCCCATGAGAAATCGAATGCGAACCATATAGAAGGGCAGTGTTCGGCCTATCTCTATAGGGGCGATTGATGGGATCTTCACGCGTGGAGAAAGAGACCATCTAGTCGTTTCAATATCATTGCAGTTTGTCTTTGCCATCCTCTCTAGCCGGTATACGAGAGACGCCAAACATGTTGTAGCCAATGTAGAAGGCATAAGAGAAAAATCCCCGACAGGCCATCTTCAATTTCTATCACATCCTAGGGCATGACATTTAGGGACACAAGTCAGAGAACAACATACCACCAGGGTAAAAGTGTCGAGCGCGCGATACCCGCCAATTAGTTGTAGTTCGGTATATAGGCATCTGATCAGTTCCAACCGTCAGTACGGTTTGTTCACACCATAACAACACCAGGCCCTGTCCCATTCTTGCAAGCCCTTGTTGATGCAGGCAGCTAAAGATTGTGGCGGCAGATCTCGTTGGAATCCTTCGTCAATTTTCATGTAGAGGAAACAGTCATCACAGGGAAGGTAAGCTCGCCTTTCATTTCTCGTACAGAACGAGGAGTATAGGGCTACCCAGGCAGTATGGATGATTCATGTGTGGTCATACTGGGCGTCGAGACTCATTCACAAATACAGTGGCTCGTCCATCGGCTATCCATTCCTGTCCGGTATTATACCACGTCGCCTGTAAATCAATGAGCGAATAGAGAATTATAGGTAACCTATCGAGCATGATGCGTATCTGCATCCAGTATTTGGCATAGGACTGGGATATCCCAGCAAAGAGAAGCGTAGAAAGGGGGCAATTGTCTCCCGGTAATTTGGTCCTGCTGAATTGATGGGAGCCGTCTATGCGAACGCCGTCATTGTGCCTCCATTGGTCTCCCAGTTTAGCCAAACGTGGCCCCCTAGGCATCGGGAGCACACGGCGAGGCTAGTGAAGCTCGGAGAGTAACTCGCGGAAAACACAAAGACCCTAGAGCCTTCCGTGCCCTAGCTGAGAAGGAATATTCCTGACTGTACAATTGATCTAAAATCGACCATCTTCAGCCTTCCCCTTTCCGTGCTTCTAAGGATTTTACCAAGGATTCATGGAGGACCAGCAAGAGTGCCAACCGTGGGGTCGGGACATACAGTGAGCACATCTCACAAGCACGAGCGAGAGGGTGATTACTCATAACATCTGAAAGTGACTCTAGATAACTTCTATCGCTAGCAATATCAAAATATTTAGGTGGCACAGAGGCGCAAACGCCGTGGCATCATGTCGTTCTCTAGACTCAAGCTCGGCCTGGGGAAAGATCGATCCAAGACCGGTTGACGCTTTAGCGAATACAATGGAGGAGCTCCAAGCTTACCGTCTGTCAGCATAAGCTGATTGATTCCCCAGAGTAAGATGACGGGCCGCCCATGTCCCTGTTAACTACACTACCGATTTCAATGTACACTAGTGTACACGATGGAAATTGCCTTTCGAGCGGCGGAGGAGGGCGGAATATGCCGCCCAGGATATTTCAGCGCTGCTAAGTCCTGCTGGTCACTGTCTCGAACTATCGCATTTTATAATGAGAACATCCTTGCTGTTATCCGAGCAAAAGAAAGAATAGAATCACTAGATGACTAGGATCAAGCCTGAAGATATAAGGTTAATTCTTGATCGATTACGCGAGCCATACGGCCCCGAAGCCTTCTATTGGGGTCTCTTAAACGCCCGGGTTTGACCACCTATGTCATCGCGCGAGTGCCGCGGCGAGATTCCTATAAGCAAGAGAAGCCATGCATTACCAAGGCATGACAAATAGGGTGTGTGTAAGCAACGCGGATATGCAATATATGGCGGTTGAATCTGAGAAGATATATTAATTGATTTATCTGTGTGACTGCAAAACTCTCGAAAGGCGATCTCTCGGCCCTGATTTGGTGCTGGAAAATGATTGTGCGACTAGACTGCGCCGTCTAAGTAAGAGGACGCTGATTCACTTTATCACCGACGCAAGTGGACGCGAGGTATTGACAACCTCGCGATGCCGGTGACCCCAAACCTAGTCTCGGCGGTTGTAAGAAGCGGGGGAGCGAGCAACTCATATGCGGAAATAACTCAATGCCGTAGACCCTGCACCTCGCTATAGGCAAAATACGTCCAAAGAGTTTGCATCCTTTTCTTCTTTGCTACGAGCATGCCAAGTGTGTGGCTGACTTGCGTAGTAGAAGAGAGCGTTATAAAATTGCCTAAATAGGCAGCTGGATCGACCTTGAGGAGATCGTCAGCTAGGCCAACTAGATTGTGGCTGCGCGGATCTTTCGGAAATTGTTGAGGAAGGATGCCAAGGATAGCCACGTGAAACCTTGGCGGTCGACCGTGACTTCGGGCTAATACACTACTATGGTGTAGGTGATGTATATAGTAGTGGAGATAGTGTGTACGCTACTCGACGCCTCGAATCTACTACTACCGTGTATAGTTGGTGGGTGGTACTCGGTAGGTGGTAGACGATGCTATTCTTGTCTCAACGGTGATGAGGCCTCGTTCTCGAATGCTCTTTACATGAGCGTTTATGCATGGGTCGTTGGGGGACGTTTACAAGCAAAATGATTCCATCTTTCGGCGCCACATTGTCCTTCTCGTCATATAGTGGATTCGCTATCGGTGAGACATTCCCGTCATAGTGCATTCGTCGGGAATTCTTGAATTTGATCCAACACTTGCCGCCCAATACTCACCAAGCCCGCCCAGCGTTGTTGTGGCGTGGGGGCGGTGTAGTGCAGTGTACCTGGCATTAATTAATCTCTGGGGCTGGTGATGCAGTGTAGATCGTGAGGCTTGCTTTGGGTGAGGCTCATAGTCCGTATGGCCGTGGTTGAGATAAGAGATAGAACTGATATCCAGATCAGTCAATCGTATCGCATGGTGGGATTACACTAGTAGTGTAGTATCCTTCAACCTTGTGTGCACCACACTACACAAGGTAGGTAGCCCAGGTGGACGATAGTGATATGATCTGACTCATCCTTTGTGGTTGGTTGGCTATAGGTACTTCTTGCTCAGGACGAGGCTTGCAGCGGCGATGCAGGCTACTACGAGAAGTGGGTTGATTATTAGCGCTGAGCCGTTAGCTGTCATGAAAGTATTCCTTTTCTGTATGCTACTTGCGAAGGAGCGATATCCCCCGTGAATCAATGCCCGATGCGTTGACAGGGTTTCTTGAAGAGATAACCGTACACTACACTACACTACACTACATATCTGTCAGTTCTGCATCTCGACTCGGGTAGTATACCTATGAGGTCACGATCTTACTCGCTCTGCTCCAGTAAGCCGCATTCTAACAACTCCGAGAGCTCCGCCATTACGCTGTTAGCGTCTCATACCACATATCTGCATATCCTCTAAATAGCATATGACTGAGGCTACGGTATTGCTGGCGTTAATCTGAAAGTACTGGCGCTGCAATTCAAGCTGCTTGTAACATTCGTACACAAGGGACCTACACTACATTGTACATTTATCGTGGTGTAGTGTAGTATTCCGCGCTGCTCTCATAACGGTGTCGTAGTCCTCTCACTTCATGCAACCCGTCAGCGGGACCGGCTGATCCGGCTGAGGGCGGTGGCATTCAATCGCAAAGATACTGTCAGCTCGGTACTTATTTCCCCTTCTCAACTTTGGGGGCGGCAAATGACGTTAGGACTTGCTTCTTCATTCTCATCTTGTTCTTGAGTGTGGTATCGTGTGCTGCGCAGGGCTGAGACAATTACGACACTACGTAGGTACGTAGCGTGATTTCCCCTGCATGCGCCACGGTACTCGAGGCAGATCCTGGACAGTGCCTGGACACACAACTGAGAGTGATCTGAGTAATTGTATGATCAGGTACAGTGCGTGATACCTAGGTTGAAGTTGTGCAGTTGTAATAGAGCCTCTGTATCCAAGACATGGCTGTGAAGAAAATGGGTTGACCAGGAATTTTTCAAGCCCACCTACTGCTGTGAGGTTCAACGAGCATTGTTAATATCGATAATACTTGTCATATTGACGATGGGCTTGACACAACGGAATCTTTTGCCGTCCGTATTATACTATAGTAGTGTAGTGTACAGTATGTAAAGTACTACTAACCTGCAGTAATAGCAGTAGGCCAGGAGGATTGAGCAGGGACGTGTTGCGATGTAACTTGGAGGAAAACTTTACACCACAAACGGCAAAGGACTTGAGTGACAAGACCCGGACAAGACCTACTAGTAGGAGGTCTGAGCGACATTAAAGGAACGATTGTGGGTGGGTTTTTTTCTTCCGAACCTGGATGATAAAACTTAGGTTTAAGATACCTACATTAGGTACCCATCATCCTACACTAGACAATCTCATTCCGCCGGTCCCTTTTTGTTATTAACGGGGGTAAGCTTATTGGGTACCTAGTAGTACTATGTATACAGCGTTAGGTAGTTGGTAACGCATTAGACGGAGGCATCACACACGCGGTACTGTGTCCAGTATGAGTAGTGTAGTGTTAGGTAAGTACTAGTAGTTAGGGAAATAGTTCAAAGCTGAGGATGCGTTTAAGGCTTTAGTGAGGGAAAAGTAGGCTGGCTACCTCTATCTCACTTAGTAAGTGCCCAGAGGCCTCTTTCTTCTTATTTTTCTTCTTTTTTTTTTTCTTTTTCCCGGCACTGCCCACTTAAAGAGACATGATGTGACAAATGTATGTAGTGTAGTGTAGACTTAAAGGCATATTTGTCTTCTCTTCACGCGATCTTTCGGCGAGTAACTTACACGGTATAATACGATGTGCCGGCAGATAGCAGAGCTGAACAGATTCGTTTCTTACATGCCTACACTATAGCAATGCCTATTATAAATATGTACTCCATGGCTCATCCATGTTGCTTTTACTTACGCCGCACTCGTCGATCCAATCAGGTGTCTTCTCTCTGTGGTCAAATTTCCCCAATCCTTGGCCAATCATAACACGCTAGTGTACACTACGAGTCAAAGCTCCGATCTGAATTTTCTCCGAGCTCTTGGGTTTACGTACATACAACACTCATAGTGTAGGAATCCCACATCTTACTCCCGTCTTTTTTAGCTACCTCCTTTTCGGGGCGGGAGACACCTGGTCAAAAGCCGTTTCACCACGGTTGGCTTGTGTAATGGAGGAGCTGTCCACCGTAATACGCGCGCATAGCAAAGCACAAACAAGACGGAATTGTAGAATCATATTCTCGTGAACTGTCTCCTTGATACATGAGGATAAATATATCTCCATAGTAACCAGGTAAGGGAATGGATGTTCGTTATGAAGTGGAAAAAAACAACAAAACAAACAAACGTACTACCTAGTAGAGCTAGGAACCGATGTTGTGGATAGGGAATATTCTCGAACGACTATAGCGTTTACCTAGTCCTACCTTAGTCGGCTTGGAGACTACTACACTAGCTATCCCTCAAAGCGTCTAATAATACTACGTACCGTACGAAGAAACCCGGGAATCTCGACCGACTTACTCCTACTATCTAGTACGTACTGGTACAACACCACACGCCAACTACCTACCTACATAGGACTGTTCCGCTCACCGACGCCGGCCGGCAAAAGCACATCACAGGCTGATGGGGAGGACCAACGGTTGTACAGGCTTACGAAGTAAGGTGTTTTACATAAACCTACACTATTCGACATTATTAGATCAAGATACTAGGTACAGTAGTGTACTATTCACAGACTACCGGACATACCTCAAGGCCACACTACTGTGTGGTGTGTACACTACCAGTACACTAGCTCTCAAACTCTTCCCTGGAACCTGTCGGACCCTGGCTGGACTGACTGCACTACTCACCCAACTGTAGCGGCGCCAGTGTTTTGTGGTCTACACTAGTGTACAGACACCACCGTTGTGTTCCTTGCCCGCCCGGTGTGGTGTACCTGCATAATCCTTGCTCAGCCTGGACAGGCACCACCAATGCCCAGCCGGACGGGGACAAGGGGATCCGCTTACAGTAGCGTGCAGTGGTAGGGTTCTGGTAGGGTTTAGAGGTGGGGTGGTGGATTGAGTTGCTGCATGGCATCGCCTAGCATCTCCTGCCGGGCCCTGCAGACCATACCCAGGCCCATTCCTAGCGTGGTGTGGTAGGTCCCTGGCACACACACGACCTCACTGGAGTAGGTCGACTTGTCGATGCGACTCGATGCGACTGGATACCTCGACCACCAATCACGACGCAAGCGAACGAGAGAGTCCCATCCCGTAAAAGTCCGTCCCGTAAAACGCGTCGCAACACCTCACTCTTTTTAGCCTGACTGGTCTTGGCCCGCCCACTGCCCACGCCCACACCCGTTGCCGTATAGCAAACAATAATACTCTCACCCTCATCCTCACCCTCACTTTCACTCTCGTTTCCCCTACTATCCCATCCCACTCCTGGTCTCTCGTTCGACACCTAATGCGGCCTCTCAATACCCGGCCAACCAACCAACCAACCTTCCCGCTCTCGTGGCATTTGAATGTTTGGTAAACTGATATATTCGTGCGGCCACGGGTTTGCTCTCGCTATCAATCCGTCCATTTATCCACTCGTTACTCGGCTCACTACTCTCGCTAAAATCGGCCGTCTATTGTTAACATCCTCTTCGTTCGCTTACACGCACTTTCTGCCATTCCGATGTTCCACTTGGCGGAGGGCCTGGGTCAATAAAACTCTCAACTCTGTTGTATGACGAACCACCTGACGGAAGGGCCTGCGCTATTCCGATTGTACAGTTTAATGTCTTTTTGCCGTTGTTACCCACAACCCGATACATGGACATCGCCCTCACTTTCGCTCTCGAAACGATCAACCTTGCTAGGCCTCGGATCCATTGCAGCCATCCCGCATCGCGGAGGTGCCAGCACCTAGTTTAGAGGCAGTTCTTGTCTTTATTGCCCTTTTAGCCTCTAGGTTTCAAACGTTGCCGGACACGGAGGTTTTGCTTCAGAAGCTCCGTCCCTATTATTCGTCCCGGTGTCAGAAGACACCTAAAGGAGCCATTGGGCGGCATCGACTCCCCCCGCAACTAACCGTTTGCCAATAACGCCTGTGACCTTTAGAACGATCTGTTATTGCTTGGTTTCCGAACGCGTTGTTAGATCGGTTCCCGCTGGGTTAGAAAACACTGCGGGCTAAGAAATTGCCCCTCCGTGGTCCCGTGCTTAATTACTTGCGCCCCCCAGCTTATTTGCAGATGTACCACCGGTTTCCGACAGTCTCGGTCGTCATGGGCTTCTTTCTTGCCTTCCCAGTCGTGGTTGGCTTTGCTGCTGTCCTGGCCACAGCGGCTATCTTGATTTTGGAGATCATCATCACGTGTGGACTTTGGCCATCCACATCACCAGCACGGATAGTAGCAGTGATCGCATTCGTCGCTGAGGCAATCATACTGGCCCTCGTCATTATAAAACTTACCAAGTATCTGCGGGGCGCGAATGGCTATTACTCGAGGAATAAGTGGAGCGTGTGGTTTGCATCAGATCTCATCGCGAGTGTGTTGGCCTCAGTATTGTCGGTTGTACTATTAACATTAATAGGTAAAGCGGAGGGCCTACCAAAGACCGTTTTGAACCTTCCCTTAACCAATGTGGTGATTGGATCTTCCATCGCCCTTGGTTTTGCATTTGCCGGCCAACTCTTATTCGTTGTTGTTTACTTTGTACTGAACCGACTGCCCGATTCCGAACAGGCTCTCTCTCTTCACACAAATGAAGAAGGCCGAATGTCGCCGCAACTTCAGATGCGTGTCAAATCTGTCCCATATGAGCGAACAAAGCCAGCCCTTTCCCAGGTCAGACTCAGTGAGCCAGGTTCGTCGGAGTATCCAAGTCGCCCCGGAACCAGCAGTGGGCGTTCAGCAGCCGAAACTATCACTTCGCTTTCCGATTCTTTGTCAGGCGTTGTGCGCCCTATGGGGTCGAAAACTAGGCTGCTCTCAAACAGCTCAAAATCTGGGCGGCGACCAGGTTCTCTCGACTCGAATGCATATCGCGACCGGGCTAGTATGGTAGAAGATGGCTTTGACTCGTGGGATACGTCGTCTGTCGATCCCCATAATCGACAGATGGTCATAGAAACCTCTTCGCCTATCCGGACTCGATTCTTGGAGACGATCCCTGCTAGCCCTACCACTAGTCGAAGTCCTAGTCCCGGCTGCCCATTGGATCTTGAACCTCCAAAGCGTGGCCGAAGGGAGCGAAGCTATAGCCCCGTACTTCGGAACCAACAGGATAGAAATCTAACACCGCCTGACTCCGAGCTCCATATCCATCCCCTTTTCCGCTCAGACTCTCCCGGCCCGCCGCCGGCAGCAACACCGGGGACCGTGGTCCTTGCCGCTCCAAATGCTGGTCAATTCATAACGGGATTGTCGGTAAATCGAATGCGAAGTGGCAGCTTGCCAAGCCCCCTTAGTCGACAAGGGAGTCGTGACAGCTTCCGAAAGACATCTAATACGAACAACGATCGTCTACAGCCAGAGGGGGTAGCCGGGGAGGAGCGGAAGATGACACCCCCCATTCCAGACTGGGTCCTCAATGCCGGGTCCAAGTCCAGCCTCGCCGACTATAACAAAAGAGAAAATAGATAGTAGGTGAATTTTACTGAATCTAGGGCACAGCGGGCGGTGCCCCGGCGTGGAATGATGACACTGCATGACATATAATGAGAGATGACATGATCGGATCTTAGAGAGGTCCTCAGTCGCCTTGGCATAGAAAATCATATACGTTGCTCGGCGAGGTATATGGGATCTGGAAGGCGTTTGGGGGATACCACTGTTATTTAGCGTGGCGTTTAGTTTCTGTTGCCTGTCACCAGGCGTTGCTTGCATTGTTCTTCTGTCCGAGAAGATAGAGGAAACTCGACCGAACTAGCAGTAGAAGCTAGAACATTAACAAAGTAAAATTTAGAAATCTATGCATTCTTAATTTGCCAATCAAGTTTGCGCGCGCGCTTCATGATAGAGGTAGTATTATACTGCCCAAAGAACCAACTTTGAGTTACTACTGTACGGTAGACTCATCTGGATGTAACTATTGAAAAGATACGGAAGCTTGCCTCTATCATGCTATTTATAGGTATTGGCCAGGTGCAGAATACCGGCAGAAGACAATATGAGAATGGCTGGGCACGTGTCGTATTCTGGCAAGCACACTGACATCAATCTAATATTACTTACCTAAAGGAGCGAGTGCGTATTGAAGGGCACATGTAACCTTGAGGCAAGCCCACTACTGTTTCTGCGTCTTGAAGCATTCCATTCATCCATTCACACGGGTTCTGAGAACCCTAGGGTTACATGCAGAGGCGGCCATCTATAGTACTAACCTAGTATATTTCTCAGTGATAGTGGAGGAGTTTTACAGAGGTACCTTGGGTAGGTAGGTTTAGGTTAGGTATCGTCAGAGATCCGTGGATCCACCCAATACTATGTAAGTACCTACACAGGTACCTACCATATCCCTAGGTAAGATGTTAGATACCTAGTGGATTACCTAACTCGATAATGTCCAAAACCTTTGATCTCTTACATGTATGTACCATGTATGAAAGAGTAGCTATGATACGATATATGAGGTTGGGTACCTACTATGTGAGACAGTAAGACCATGCATGCATGTATTCATTCACCTTAGCTGTCTCTCAGTCTGGATGCGCTAGTAACCTATGGAAAGGGACCTATGGAAAGTATTGTATTGAGAGGGAGGCAAGTATCCATATCCAGGTTAGGCTAGAGGTATCTCGCTGCACTGTTGCTGCGGGTGGTCGTCATTGGACCAATGAGGGACTCTCCACTGCCGGCGCAACACATCATTGTAGCTGCTACCTGAAATCGGGGGTGCCTCAAGAGGTAAGGGTAGGGGGGTTAGGTGGCAGACGACCCTCACCTCTAGGTGTCTAGGTACCTCTTAACCTAGCCTACCGCTTCCGTAGCCTAAGGTACTACGTAGCCTACTACCTACCTAATACTAATACTAATACTAATACTTACTACCTGAACATTTTCAACATCTCAAGTATTTATTGTGCACCACCACCACCACCATAACAACCTTGCTACCGCCACCACCACCGCAGTTCACTCGCTCACTAACTACCACTTCGTTCAACCCGCATTCCCACCGGTGCAGTCATTTCACGGATTTGTCGTCGCCGCTGCAGCTGTCGTCAAGCTGCTCCATTCACCAATATGAGGATCACATTTAGGGTACGCTGCACACGCCTGGGCACTACGGACTGCCCTGGTTGCGGGGAGTCGGGGAGTCGACATCAGGCTGGCTGCACGCAGCTGGCTGGAGCTCGACCTGCGACAATCCGAACCCACCACCGTGCTTTGTCTCTGCGAGCTTCCCTTCGAGCCCTCTTGCTAACCTGTCACCTTGTATTAGGATCTCAAGCAAAATAAATTTGCCATCGAAGTCGAGCCCACCGACCTTGTATGTCGTCATTATTCCCTACCCTGCTGCTGCTGATATTGCAACGTCCCGCCACCCACTATCTACTGACTGACCTGCCCAACTCGGAACCCACTTGGCGCCATTTGGTGAGGAGAAACACATTCGCTTTTCTAACAAGTCGGCTATAGGTGTCTACTGTGAAGGAGAAAATCCATGCTGAGAAGGGCGAAGATTTCAACTCGAAGCTTCTGAAGCTCATCTATTCTGGTATGCTCCGAACCTGACCATGGAGGTTTGCATGTATACCGCAGGTATACCTTGTTACAGCCGTTGACCCGGGCGTAGGCAAGATTCTTAAGGATGACGAAAAGGTCGAGACATATAAGATTGAGGAGAAGGGGTTCGTCGTCTGCATGGTAAACAAGGTACGGGGTGCTCGAGACGCTTGCTAATCTGAATACCGTCGATCTGTTGCTCATTTAGCCACAGCCCAAAGCCTCATCCAGCGCCGTCCCCGAGACGCCCGCCCGCCCTGCCACGTCCACACCTGCTGCCCCAGCTGCGCCGTCCCACCCCTCGGGCTCCTCCACGGCCAGTACTGCTGCAGTGCCTCCTGCTACACCATCTCCAGCTGGTGCTCAGGCGGCCACCTCAGGCCAAGGTCTTAACGATAATTCTATGGCTATGGGCGCTGAGCGAGCCGGTGTTGTTGCTAACATGGAAGCCATGGGCTTCGAACGTTCTCAGATTGAAGCTGCCCTCCGAGCTGCATTCTTTAACCCGGATCGTGCAGTTGAGTATCTATTGAATGTGAGTTGGGCTAAAGCACTCTGTATTCTCCCCCAAAAAGCAATAACTAATTCTGTAGGGCATCCCGGAGAGTGCTCGGCAACCTGCACAGCAATCTGCACCAGCATCAAACCCTCCTGCTGCCGCGCCGGCCACGGCTCTTCCCAGTCAGCCTTCAGAGAGTACGGCTCAAGGTGATTTCGTCAATCTCTTTGATCTCGCGGCCCAGCAACAAGGCCAGGGTGGAAGCCGCGGAGGAAGTGGTGCTGCAGCACAGGCTGCAGCCGCTGGTGCTAGCCCTGGGACTAGAGATCTCGGTAACCTCGACTTCTTGCGCAATAATGCCCAGTTTCAGCAACTTCGCCAGGTCGTTCAACAGCAACCGCAGATGCTTGAGCCTATTCTACAGCAGCTTGGCGCTGGAAACCCTCAGCTAGCGCAGCTCATTTCTCAAAACCCTGAACAATTTCTACAACTTCTAGGAGAGGATGGTGATGACGATGCACCGCTCCCCCCGGGGGCTCAGGCGATTAGTGTGACTGAAGAAGAGCGTGATGCCATTGAGAGGGTAAGTCACACAGAGCCGTATGTTATAGAGACCCACACTAATGCGTCGTCAGTTATGTCGACTTGGCTTCGACCGAGATGCGGCTATCCAGGCATATTTCGCTTGTGACAAGAATGAGGAGCTGGCTGCCAATTTTCTCTTTGACCAACCGGAGGACGATGAGTCACCGGAGCACTAGCCATGATACAGGTTATAGGCCTGTGCTGTCTTTTCTGCATTGCTTTTTGCCCCCCTACCTTCTACGCGAAGACGGATATCCGTGCGATGGTTGGCAAAAAGCCGCCGCGCTTAGCTGTCTTCCCTTCACCTGTGCTGTGGCCTACTAGCCTCTACAGGATATACGCGCACACGATACATGTTCCTGTAAGGTAGAGTAATGAATATGAGGGGCGGTAACACTACCGATCAACGTCAGTCCCCAGTCTTTTTGGCGGCAGTGGCGTTCCAAACGACGGTGGTATTTATAGTCGTAGCATAGCTAGCTAGCTCGCCTGACAGTTGTTAGAAGAGGGCCAACGAATGAAACAAAAGGACGAATTCTGAATTAGATGTTGCTGAAACCGTGAAATGAATAAGTAAGGGTTATGCTGGGCTTAATAGCTCTTCTTTCTACTTGTGTATTCGAACCCATTTCATGTCATGGGGAATTTAGAGTGTTAGAAGGCTGGTTGGAAGATAGACGGGCGGTTACAAAACTTCATACGCAACGCCCGATTTCATCGCGGGGCGTAGTTTTAACTCTTTCTTTCATTTCGTATTGTTGATAGCGCTATCTTCTAACTTAGTACTCTACTCTACACGCGCGATTGTGGTAGTCTAGGATCCAATGAAGGTTCGGAACCTCCTTTTTCATCTTTTACCTTTCCCGTTTCCTTCAAGCTGGGCCTAGAAGTTATTACCCTTTTTTCAGAACTGCGATAATATGTACGGATGAGCGGCGTCGGGCATGTCGGCCAAGCAACGGTTTATGTAAGTAAGTATGGGGTATCAAAGAAGAAGAAAAATATGTATGTAAGTAGCCCGCGCAGCTCGGCCTCGCTGCCCGCTGATTTGTGTGCTCATGCCAGGATGCCCTCCGGTTGCGCGTCCATGTTGATGTCTATATCTTGGCTGCCTTGTCCGAGCGCATCGGCGTCTTCTTCGATCACCTCGAAATCACCGCTCTCTTGCCCGCTGCCATTCGGTTTGGGCTTTGCACTACTTGCGCGGCCTTCGTTGTCGTCGATAAGGCCTGCGGCGCGCCGCTCCTCTCGCAGGCGTGTGACCTCGCGCTCATGCTCCTCAGCAAGCCTGGCGTGTTCTTTTAGGATCGTGTCCTTGGCTTGCCATTGCCGCTGGGACGCCTTATACTCCTCGATGTCAATATTGACTTTCTTCTGACCGCGCACCATCATAGCGGCGTTAACACGGTTCGGACGAAGCCTCTCCTGGAAGAGTCCAATGTTAATTCACGAACGATTAGGCTGGCTGGAGGAAAGGGGTGTCAGGCAGTGAGTAGGATGCGACGAACCTCCTTGTTGAACTTGAGCTTGATGGCGCGCCGGTTCTTGCCTGGGAATAGGCGGGAGATGGTCTCAAAATCCGTCCCGAACATGCCCAAGAGACGATAGAATTTTTCGGTTTCTTCATCCGTCCAGTTGCCTGGCGCTTGGATGCGCTTTGCGAAGGAAGCCGAGTTGACCACTGAAAAAGGCTAAAATTAGTGACCGCAACTCTAGACAAAGCTACTGAGCGGAAGAGGTAAGAAACCGACGTGAGTTATCAACTTACAGTTTGTAAAGTCGTTCTCCTCAACCTCTTCTAAGTTTGTCATGTCCCTGTTGTGCCTGTCAACAACAAGGGAGGCCGCGTGAACAACAATTTGCCCGTCTACGACATCGTAGCCGACACCTTGTCCTGCTCCTGACTCCATTGAGGCCCCCAACTGAGCCATGGCGGATCCACCGGTTTCGCCGTTCTCATTTGGAGTACCTGGCTGCGACGCTTCATCTTCATCTTCCGGGGCAAGAAGACCAAGCTTCCTTTTTTCGCGCTCTAATCTCTTCAATCGATTTCTTGCACGAGCTTCTCGCGCTCTTTGCTCGATCTCTTCCGCATGCCGAAACCGTTTGCCAATCCCGAGATCCTTAGTCAACTCTCCAACCGTCATTGTAGAGTGATCAACTGTCAGCTCCTCCGCATTTTCTGGGGTTGGTTCACGTTTCCGCCGCCTTGCGGGCTTTTGAACCTCGGCATTCTCGCCGTCTATAGCTTCGGTAGTCTCACGGGTACTCGATTTCCGGCGCTGCCGCTTTTTCTTGGGCGCAGAGTCCTCTGCATCAACTCCGCCATCAGTTACAGTCGACTTGCGCCTCCGGGGTGCTGGCTTCTTTGGTCCTGGAGTCTTAGATACCGCGGGAGTGGTGTCGAGTACAAGAGGTAGTGAGGGGGGGGCCGTAGGTGGTCCTAGTGCTGCTTCTTCTCCAGGACTAGATGGCCCCGACGCCGTCGCAGGGATAATACCGGGAGGTTGCGAGAATGCATCGGCCGTGCTGGGGGGGTTGATTCCTGTATCCGTACTAGGGGCCTGCTGTGTATTGTGCCTTGATGACTCTGCGGTTAACCCGCGTGGTTCTGGGGACGGGACGGGATCGTGGACAGCTTCATTACTGGGTTGAGGTGTTGGGGTTTGAATAACTGGCAGAGAAGGCGATGGTGGTGGAGATACCGCAGGCTCTGAAGTAGGTTGGCCGGTAGGAATTTCTACGTGGGGTTCAGACGCCGAAGGGGTTTGTATACTCGCAGGGGTCGGTAGCGGTTCAGCGGGAGTTGATGGTTTATTTGATTCATTAACGGCCGTCGCAATTGGGTCAACAACAGCAGGAGTCGAAGGATCAGAAGCGGCGGGGGTAGAGGGTTGCGATTGAGGCTCGGTGGTTGTAGCACGCGTTGTAGTAGCAGAGGTTGAGCTAGCGGGTGGTTTGGAAGCTCCAGCTCTAGGTCGACGACCTGCCTTTGGCTTGAAGGACAAGCCTCCAGTCTTCTTCAACATGGAACTCATGTTCACAATGGTTGTCTGTTCGCTGAAGTTGCGGTTATACTGGAATCAGATAAGCGGTTGACATAGCCTTGAACAGGCTTGGTGGGGTGGTAGTCGTCGCAATCGCGCAAACGAGAGACTACCAATGCAATGAATGCTGGCGGGGTAGTAGGTTTACAAAAAGAGTACACATGAGGATGTAGGAATACTCTAATAGAATTAGAACTCCTGAGGCTGGTAGGAGCAGCACATGGACGGAAATGGAGGTGGAAAGCTATTGAGTCTAGATAAGTACTTCGGTAGGTATCAGGATAAAAAAGAGGTTCAGTAGGTTAAGTGGTTTCGTATGTGCCATTTTTTTTTGTATCAGTCATCGGAGGGGTTCCTTTGGCGCAATGGAGGGACGCGATTGCCAAGCCACGTAAGGCACCGCCACAATCCACCCATCCCTCATCCCCCATGTAAGTTGATCAATGGGTACGTACCACGGTCTGATAAGGGGCTGCATGCTGTAAGGAGTGTAAGGAGTGCTAGAGGAGGTAGGTAGCCTCACTTTTCAGGTACCTAGCGTTTCGACTTATGGAGGTGATTGCTTATAAGTATCCATGTACCCAAGAATGTACCACCTACCACCTCCTGGGCAGGCTAAATGGCTTTGCTGATAAGCGTCACGACCAGAAACAGGCTAGCGTATTTTACAGCGCTGGCAGTCAATCTACAACCTGGATTTTTCGTGCCAGTGTTTCCTTCTCGGAGCTGTACTCATCACTTTTCCGTCCATCCACCACTACCATCTTCTTCTTTTCGCGCAATTACTTCATTCAATTCCCCCTTCTCCCAGGTTTCTCGTATCCTAACGTGGCTGTTCTCTCAATCTGAGCATCAGATCCTTTGCGACCGGCGTTTTTTTCTCGACAAGGGATTCCTTTGGGGATCGCCTTCCTGGATTGATTGTTTGTCTGGTGTCTGTCGGAGACACGCGTGCCTCCGCCTCCTGATCTCTGCCGACGCCTACGCTTCCCCCTTTGTCCCTCAACCTCGCGCAGTCTTCGCGACTTTACATTCTAGTCTATGCCTTGTTAGCACTTCCGATCCTTTCACTACCCTCATTTCTGATGCCTTCATCTACATCGCCGACCGTAGCGCCACTCTCTACCAGGGTCAAAATGGAAGACCGTAAGAGACCCGCCGTTAACAGCACTGATGATATCGCACCTCCAAGTAAGCGCCAGGCTGTCAACGGCGGCAGCAAGGCTAAAGAGGAAGCCGACACGAAAGATGAAGTCTGGGTTGAGGTTAGTTTTGCTTGACCGCCACCATCCCCGTCAGCCTGCTTTGCTCACCCTCTCCCTCTCGCCCGCCTCATGGCCCCACCACCAGTTCCGTGACCGTCACAGCCTTTCTTCTAGAGCATTGAATGCTTCAAGCTTTGTCTCCAATCCCGTATCCCTGTTCGTGTACTCACACTCTCAGAACTGATGCGCAAACTGGTCTATCATGAACCTCAATACACTCCTTACCTGCTCCCGTTCCACCTTCATCCATCTATACGTTCTCGAGTAGGGGCCTGCCTAACTATTTCAGGCGTACACTTGCGTTATCTTGTCACAAAGGAATCGTGTCGCTAATGCCAAAATTGGGATGTGTAGGAATATCAAAAGGATGCCATATATCGTCAAATGCTCGAGTATAAACGTGAAAAAGGCACGCTGGAAGCCCGGTTAGAGGAACTCGACAAACGATCTACATACTATGATGATCATATTCGTGTCATGGATGGCTGGTGGACACAGGTAAGCAGAAACTAGACGCCTTATACGCTCTATTTTAGACAGTACTGATGATTGAGAAGTTGTTGCAAGAAGTTTCTCTTCTAGTTAACGGCAGTGTCCCTTTCCAAGATGAATCTGAAGGTAGAATAAATCGTGTATTTTGAATTAGCCAGCTACTGACAGGGACCAGATCGACCATTTCCGACGCAGACCCAGTTTAAAGATAGCGAGGAATTCGAATCGCACCTCAATGAGAAAGCCTCGAAAATCAAGTCGACACTAGAAACATTATTTTCACAGCTCACAAGCAATCGTGGCAAGATCACCCCTAATATCACAAATCTGGAGACGCAAGTCAATAATCTCTTAGCCTCTCAAAAAGAATTTATTCTCAAAGTCGATCGCCTTACTTCAGACAAAGATAGTTTGTCGGAACAACTAAACACTGCCACGTTGAGGTACATGAAAGCAGAGCGGAGATTAGATCGCGTTAAAAGTGCGCAAGTTCAAAAATTGGAGCAGCAGGCTCTCGCCAATTCGACCACGCGACCAACTACAGGGGGTGATCAAGCTAATGGCATAGGTGCCGATGAAAGTAACGGAAATTATGCATCGCAACAGCTGGCCTTACAAGAACTCACCAGTGTGTCAGAGAAGCAGAAAGAACAGCTAGAAGCCGCATTGTCACAAAACAAATCTTTACAAGCAGAACTCACTTCTCTCCAAACTCGATTAACAAACCTCACTGACGAAGACTACTGTCGTACCGAGACTTTCAAACTATTCAAAGCCCAGAATGAAGACCTCATTAAAAAGGCCAATAATCTGGAAGCCGAGTGTCATACGCTCAGGCAGGAAAACACCAAGCTGGAAAAAGAGAGGGAAGCAAATCGCCAACGATTTGAATCAGAAGCTCAAAATCTGATAGTAGATCTCGAAGACCAACTTCAGCAAGCTGACACAAATCTTGCCCGTGTTAGGACCGCGAGAGACGAGCTGCTCGCTGATGTAATGATGCTGAAAGCGAGTAAAGAGCAGGAGCGTACAGCTATCGACCACATGAAAGAACTCCTTAGTGCGAAAGAGGATCGGATTTCAGCCCTAGAATCTGAGGTCCAGAGGATACAGCCTAGCGAGGACGTGGAAATGACGGCCCCTTCGGAAATTGAAGAGATGTCACTCGAAGATCTTCGAGAAAAATACAAGAAACTAAAGAGAGATTACGACTCTATCGAGAACGAGCTACCTGGAATGACCAGCGCAGTTAAGAAGTTCCAAGCACTCGCAAATAAGAAAGTTATGGATTTCGCAGCCCAAGAAGAGCGCGTGGCACTGTCTATCTTAGAAAAGAGCAAGGCCGATCAGAAATACTTCAATGCACGCAAGGAGAGCGACACAAAGGCTGATGAGGTCAAGCGGTTGCGGTCGCAGAATATGAAGAGCTCGGAAATAATCTCTCAGCTGAAAGAGGTAGAAGTGCAGAATCGGACGCTTGTGGCAAACCTGGACAAACAGTTGGCGGACATGAAGCAAACAAATAGTTCGATCATGACCGAGAACAAAAAGCTCGAGGCGGCGAATCAGGATACCTCCAGACGTTACGATACTCTTAAGCAGCAGGTCTCTGAGTTGACCAATCTTGCGAAGACTAAGGACTCGACTGCTTCTACGACGAAAGAGCGGAACGTAAACCTAGAAACGGAAGTAGAGAAGCTCAAGGTCCGTCTCGAGTCAACAGCGAAGGACCGGGATAAGTGGAAGACAAAGAGCCTCAGTAACTCCTCTGAAGAGGAAGAAATGCTGCGTGTAAGTGATGTTCGAATTCACGATTTTTACGACTAGACTAACATGACTATAGAGCATGGCCACCTGTTCGATCTGCAAAAAGGACTTCAAGAATACGGTTCTTCGCGGTTGCGGGCACATCTTTTGCCGAGGTTGTGTCGATGATAGACTTGCTAATCGGATGCGGAAATGCCCCAACTGTAACAAGGCTTTTGACAAAAACGACATCATGACGATTCATCTTTAGTGGACAAGGGCCGATTTCTTATACCTCATGTAAATTATAATTGAGGGGGATGAATTAACCCCCTGTATCAACGATGTACATAATTAAATTGCGTGGTTTTCAGGGAGGGACTACGCAGTGGGTGCAGGCACACGCTATCGACTACTATATAAAAGTTGATAACTGATACCGGCTGTGCTTCTTGCCACATTCCAATGGCAAGGATACAATGCACGACTTACTTCGGAAAGAGCTTGCAGTCGTGAATAAGCCACCGGATACAGGATAGCACGAGAGAGCATAAAGATGTTGAGTGGCTCTCGTAATAAACAGTGTATGAACGAACGACTCGTTTAATATCTTGATTGTCGGCTCATCTCTTAATAACGCCAAAGTCCCATGCCTACAGATTAGTTCTATCTTCTGCTCGTAGACCCAAACCCGGTGCTTGTGTATCTCGAAGATGAAGTTGACCCTAATCCTGCACCGGAACTTGAAGTTCTACTACTTGAACTTGGTCCTGGCCGCGAGCCCCAGCTACTGCCGCCGCCACCGTAGTAATTACGTGGTTCCTGTTGCTGGTTCCCGCGATTGCCCGCGAGATAAGCCGCAGCGGCACCTCCAGCTAGCCCTGACCAAAAACCAGGGCGCCAACCTTCCTGGCCTTGCCTCGAAGAACCGTAATACTTGGAGTACGGTGGCGGTGGGTCGTAGGCATCACCACCACCTCCACCAGGTCCGAAGCCGGGATCGAACCCCCCTCCGCCACCGCCAAACCACCCGTTCCTAGGTCTGCGCCTGGCGACGCCGGGGGTATTCGCCTGCGTCCAGGCCGAGTAGATGATCCAGAGCAACACGCCGACAAAGAGGATGCTGAAGAGCCAGGCGCTTACACCCGTGCCCTCTCCTTCGCGTTCGGGGCTTCGCCAAGGTTCGCTCCCGCCATCGCTTCCCCACCCCGAAAACCAGCTGCCGCTCCCGGCATTTGCGATTTCGGGGAATTTCTGCTCGCCCAGGTCGGTCAGGATAAGGCGGTACTTGACGCCGCAGCTGCCGCGGAGCACGTAAGGGTCGTCGGGGCCGGCGTAGCCCTCGCAGATGACATCGGTGGAGCCGAGCTTGAGCTCGGGCGGCAGCGACGCGGTGCACTACAACACTCGGGGTCAGTAATTACCGTTTTGAGCACGATCTGGATAGTTTTGAGACAACTGGAAGTTTCTAAAACACAGATTTTGGCCCAAAGAGAGGCTTTTCTGCTCTGAAAGTAGCCAGAGCGGGAACAAAATAACCCCGAGAATTACTCACCGACCACTCGACATCCTCGGCGCTGTAGGAGCTGCCCTGGTTCGTACACCGCATGACGTCGACGGTGTGCAGGGCGCAGACTTGCTTAGACGAGATGCACTGGAGCTGTGGGATGGCGGACACGCGGCGGTGGCTCGTCTGTTTGTCTGCGCGCAGCGTCAGGGACTGTACTTGTGAGAGCAGGATCGCGTCTTTTGGCTTCGCTTTTGCTGTGACGCCGCTTGTGAGGAGGCCCAGAAGGGCCGAGAGCACGAGGCTTGCGTGCATTGCGTTTGTTGTTGCTTATGCTGTTGTTATGGTGTGGGCGAATCCTTTACTTTGCTCGGGCGGTCCCAGAAAGCTTCCCCCCTTCCCCTGTTTGGTGGTGAGTTCCCTTTGTTCGGCCGTGAGCACTATTGGTTAATATTCCTTTGTGCCGAGGGAACATAAGGAGAGCCACCTGTTTCGACCTTGCAATTACAGGTCACAATTATGGTGGGTGAGATTGGATGCTAATGTGGGGTTATTACTTCGATATGAAGGAATACCTCCTCCCCCAAAAATCTTATTATTATTATTATTTTTGCGATGCACATGAACATGTAAATTTGTGGTAGCAGTAAGGGAACTTTAGACTCATCAGAGGACACTTGTCGTAGTTAGAGTGGTGGTTCATCCATTGTTTGCCATTGGTGTGTTTTCATACAAGGCAACAAGGCTGCCTAACGATACCAGCTGGCCTTTTTTTTCTTTTTTTTTCTTTTGCCTTTCTAGAACTTTATTCGCCTCAAAGCCACGACGTAGCTAGGCTTCTGGCTAGGGAGGAGTTAAGCTTTTGAGTGGGTCGCATCATAGGTAAGCAAGGAGGTACCTAGTACTCATTGTCGGGTCACCGCTTTAATCGCGTTGTGACTGTAGTAAAACCTCGGTAGCTACTACTAGGACTGCTAGGTGACGCAACTAGCAAAGATGCGACCGCGACCGACAGCCACTGACGCCCGGCGACGGTGTTCTTTTCAGCTCGTGCAGTACTTTTGTAGTGGTGGTTGGATACCTCCAATGGGAATTAAGTATGACACAATCGCGATAGTGGCTAGCTGATCTTACATATGCACAGCACTTGTATGACGTCGAAAGAGATAGAGAAGTCAAGACGGTTTTTTTGGGTTGTTTTTTTTACGTCAAGAAAATGGGGAGGTCCAATCCGATGCAACGGTTGCACTGCAACGCTTTTTCAACCGATCGTGTGATAAGGACGCATAGGAGACGGGTAGGACATTATGTAGTGTACTTAAGGGTCTCTCGTACGGCTGCGAGACGGGTTGATAGATCGGTTAGCTTTACAAAATGAGTCGCGATCGCTCAGCGCAAAGAGCATAGACGGATTAGACGGGGTTATATAGAGGCCCGAGCCCGCACTATGTTGACTTTGTGCAAGCTGGGTAACACACACGATGCTGCCTACCTTTGGCCCACCTCGGTTTTCTGGAATGCTCAAGAAGAAAGAGGACTGGTCAGAGCTGAAGTCTTAATGCGATTGCTGATGGGGACCCCACCCCGACAAGGACCGCAATGATGCCTAGGTAGGTAGGTAGAGTTCCATTTGCAGTGTAAGCGGGGTGGAGAGGAATCCGAAATCCGGGATCCGGATGCGCAATTTGCACAAAAAGGTGTCATAGAATTGTGCAGCGGCGCTGTATGGATACCGGTATGTGGCAAATTGAGAGGCAAAAGTCCTGGATATTTCAACATAATGGCCGCGCTTAATCCTTCAAATATGCGGCTCCCTAGTTTCCAAGTGTTGCAGGTCGTATAGGGGTCGTATAGGTTCGTATAAGGAAATGCCATGAGTGTTTTCGCCCTAGTCAAGAACTACACTAGAGCCTACACTTGAGATTAGTGTAGTGTAGGGACGGGTTGTTATTATTAGTGACTTAAGTACCCGACCGAGGTACATACACTACTATATGTATATACTACCTAGTAGTAGTAGTGTAGTAACCCAGAGCTTAAACTAGTGTATAGAACCTTGATCTCAAATCGAGTGTGTCTTATTACAACGTGGCAGACATAGACTACTATTATGTAAGACCATGTCTTCTGACCACTTGAGTCATGATTCTAGAATACATTGTAGTATTTGCTGATGCCACGGCTATACATAAGTGTTGTACCCTCAACTACATACCTACCTAGGTAGTGTAGGTAGTAAGGGGTATTTGATATTGCAGAGGGGTGCGTAACATCCTTCAAGTCTTGGGTACGTACCGAGAATATCTATATCTAGGTACTACATAGTAGTACTAGTATGTATTGAGATAACATATGGGGCTTTTGCAAGGGGAGTTGATCTGGATTGGGTCTAATACCATCTTTATCCAATTTCGTGGATCATGATTGAATCAATGATTTACATACCTAGGATTTTGCACAGAAGGTAGTGTAGTGTAGTGTAGTGTATCAAGAAATGCATCATTTACATAGTACCAGAGGCCCCAGCGTTGATACCCAAGGTACAGAGTAGATGTGATAGGTTAGTCGAGTGACTCCCGTATCACCACCACCGAATGCGGGCATTCTAAGACTCCGTCATGTGGAAATGCAGGCTCTGTCTACCGACTACCGCCCGTCTCTTGTCCTATCTGCTAGGTAGTGTAGTAGGCGTATTTTGTGCAAGCAGCCGGAATGTGGCAGTTCCGCTGCTTCTGGATTACAACCAAGTACATACAGTACGACCTAAACGACGGACGCTAATCCTGTACTGGTGTCCGGTACTACCTTAGATACACTAAGGCGCCTAGTTTAGTGTCTTATCTCAGCTGGTACTTTAAGGAACCATAGTTAACTCCAATCAAATATAATTATCTTCCACCCCGTACTCATCGTCCCTGGACTCTATAATCCAAGGCCAGATAGTTGTGAGTCCAGGTAGGTCGAAGTCGGTATTATATCCCTATATCGATACTGCGCGCCATATTACCCCGACGAGATAACGTCGCCTGCACACATGTGGTCGAGAAGTTAGGTAGGCAAAGCCCATTCTTCTCATTGTCTATTTAGACTCGGCACTTGTTGCGACTGGGCTCAGCTCGAGATTCGACACATAGTTGGAATTCAACTGGCACCGGGCGCATTCGTCGTCGCCGTCCACGCCATTGGCTTGCGCGCATTGCGCCGCCTATTGTTGTCGAAGTCCCGGATTAGCCTCGGTCTACCCGCATACACGACCTAATTTATCTCACCATGGCCGCCGAACCGTCGGAGAAGCATGAGAAGGCCCCCGAACATATCTCAAGTCGCCCATCCATGAATGGCGGCTCGACTACTAGCACCGTCTCGCCGCCTTCGGCTGGGGGCGAAAAATCGGCCGTGCAACCCGAAACCGATCTGTCTAAACTCGACTCCAAAGCCGTCGCGACACGGAAGGAAACCAACGATGACCCGTTTCAACATTTACCTGAAAATGAGGCTACGATACTCAAAAGACGTAAGTTTTATTTCAAATCTTCACCATCACATTTGCTAGGGAGCTGGACACCGAAGCTAGAACCTGCCTTGCGCGTTCTAGTCAAGTAGTTTCAATCTCTACATGCCGTTGTGCATCCCCGGCAATCCCCACGTGTTCGCCGTGAATGTCAAAGTATTAATAGGTGTTGTAGAGGTTACTACCCCTGAGGTTAAAACCGGCTTTGCTACCCTTTATCGATATGCTACGAGAAACGACCTCCTCATCATATTCGTAAGCTCGATAGCAGCCATCGGCGCCGGTGCTGCTTTGCCTATCATGACAGTCATCTTCGGCAAGCTCCAGGGTACTTTCCAAGGTTATTTCCTTGGCCAGGTCTCCAGGTCGGACTTTAGCGGTCAGCTCAACTCCCTAGTCTTGAATTTTGTTTACCTTGCCATCGGCGAATTCGTCGCCGTTTATATCGCCACCGTTGGCTTCATCTACACCGGCGAGCATATCAGCTCCAAGATACGAGAGCATTACCTGGAGAGCTGCATGCGTCAGAACATTGGCTTTTTCGATAAGATGGGCGCCGGCGAGGTCACTACGCGAATTACGGCCGACACGAATCTGGTTCAAGAAGGCATTTCAGAGAAGGTCAGCTTGACACTCACCGCCATCGCCACCTTCCTGTCTGCCTTTGTCATCGGCTTCGTCTTCTACTGGAAATTGACCCTCATTTTGACTTCCGTCGTCTTCGCTCTCTTGTTCATCATGGGTGGTGCATCAAGGTTCATTGTAAAGTACACGAAGCAAAACATCCAGGCCCACGCCGCTGGTGGTACAGTCGCCGAAGAAGTTCTCAGCTCTATTCGAAATACAGTCGCTTTCGGTACAGAATCTCGCCTTGCTCAGAAGTATGATGAACATTTGAAGATTGGCGAATATTGGGGGTTTCGCAAGTCTTCTGCGGTTGCCTTCCTGGTAGGCGGTATATTTTTGATTATTTACCTAAATTACGGCCTTAGCTTTTGGGTTGGTAGCATGTATCTCGTTGAGGGAATCCTTCCCTTGTCCAGCGTCCTGACCATCATGTTGGCCATCGTTATTGGTGCCTTCAATTTGGGAAATATCGCACCCAACCTGCAGGCTTTCGGCACTGGGCTGGCTGCTGCTGCCAAGATATTCAACACCATCGATCGAATCTCCCCCTTGGATCCCACAGCCGAAGATGGTGAGAAATTCGACAAGGTTGAGGGCTCAATTCGCCTGCAGAACGTAAAACACATTTACCCTTCCCGCCCCGAAGTTGTAGTTATGAAAGATGTTACTCTCGAGATACCAGCAGGCAAAACGACTGCGCTTGTGGGCGCCTCTGGTTCTGGAAAGAGTACCGTTGTTGGATTAGTAGAACGATTCTACGACCCCGTTGCCGGTCAGGTTCTTCTAGATGGTCATGATATTAGCACCTTGAATCTTCGTTGGCTACGTCAACAGATATCCCTAGTCAGTCAAGAGCCAACATTGTTCGGTACCACAATTTACCACAATATTCGCTACGGCTTATTCGGAACGAAATTCGAGAATGATTCCCCCGAAAAACAAAAGGAACTGGTAATTGAGGCAGCTAAGAAAGCGAACGCGCATGATTTCATTTCTACATTACCTGAAGGATACGAAACGAACGTTGGTGAACGTGGGTTCCTACTCTCAGGTGGCCAGAAACAGCGAATTGCTATCGCTCGCGCTGTTGTCTCTGACCCCAAAAGTAAGATCAATAACATGTTTAATTTGTTGATATTGGCGATTGACATCCACCCTAGTTCTATTGCTTGATGAAGCTACGAGTGCTCTTGATACCAAGTCGGAGGGTGTAGTTCAGGCTGCCCTAGAAGCTGCCGCCGAAGGCCGAACAACTATTACGATTGCTCACCGTCTCTCCACTATCAAAGACGCACATAATATTGTCGTTATGTCACAGGGCGCCATCATTGAACAGGGAACCCACGACGACCTACTACAAAAACAAGGCGCTTACTATAATCTCGTGACTGCCCAGAACATCGCCGCAGTAAACACACCTGCAGATGATGACGATGATCAGGAAGATGATGATGAGCAATTGATTCGAAGGATGTCTAGTGTCCATAGCGGTGCCGCCTACTCAGAAGACCCTAACGATAATATTGCGGCTAAATTGAAACGATCATCTACCCAAGCTTCTGTCTCTAGTCGAGTCCTCAGAGGCCGCAAGGCTGAAGAGGAAATTCAATACAGCGTATGGGAATTGGTGAAGCTTATTGCTTCGTTCAATCGATCTGAGTGGAAGCTAATGCTCTGGGGTTTGTTCTGGTCGATCATCTGTGGTGGCGGTAATCCAACACAAGCGTTGTTCTTCGCTAAGCAGATTCTGGTACGTTCGACCCATCATCTTATTCTTTATCACTAGCTAACTCGGCGCCAGACACTCGGTGTACCCATCACCGATGCGAATAAATCCCAAGTTAAACGCGACAGTGACTTTTGGAGTCTCATGTATCTTGTTCTGGCATTGGTTATCCTCATTGCGCAGATTGCACAAGGTGTCGCTTTCGCAAAATGTTCGGAACTACTGATTCATCGGGTCCGGGATCGAGCTTTCAGGACAATGCTACGACAGGACGTGGCCTTTTTCGATAAGGAGGAGAACACATCTGGCGCTTTAACCTCGTTTTTATCGACAGAAACGACCCATGTAGCAGGTCTCAGTGGCGTCACTCTCGGCACTCTCCTCACAATCATAACGACTTTGATCTCCTCCAACATTGTAGCTCTAGTCTTTGGGTGGAAGCTAGCCCTCGTCTGTTTTTCAGCCGTGCCAGTGATCATTGCAGCTGGCTATTTCCGCTACTACATGTTGGCACATTTCCAGCGACGTTCGAAGAAGGCCTATGAGAAAAGTGCTTCATATGCCTCGGAGGCCATTTCAGCTATTCGTACTGTTGCTTCCCTTACTCGGGAAGGAGATGTGTTAGCTCAATACCGAGAATCCTTGGTCGTACAGCAAAGGCAGAGCCTGATCTCTGTCTTGAAATCGTCTCTGCTATACGCTGCGGCACAAGCTACCTTATTCTTGGCTTTTGCGTTGGGATTCTGGTATGGTGGTACTCTCATTGCGAGTAGAGAATACGATCTATTCCAGTTCTTTCTCTGTTTCATGGCAGTCGTCTACAGTGCCCAATCGGCAGGCTCTATCTTCTCATTCGCCCCGGATATGGGCAAAGCTCATCACGCTGCTTCTGAGCTCAAGACTTTGTTCGACCGGAAACCAACCATCGATACCTGGTCTGAAGATGGCGATGATCTTGATGCCGTTGAAGGCACAATTGAATTCCGCGACGTGCATTTCCGATATCCGACTCGGCCCGAGCAACCAGTACTTCGTGGTCTCAACTTGACTGTACGCCCGGGTCAATACATCGCTTTGGTTGGCGCGTCAGGATGCGGGAAGAGTACCACTATTGCTCTTCTCGAGCGATTCTACGACCCATTATCAGGTGGTGTTTTCATCGATGGCAAGGAGATCAGCACGTTGAACATCAAGCAATACCGTTCCTTCATAGCTCTTGTATCTCAAGAGCCCACATTATACCAGGGAACCATCAAGGAGAACATTCTCCTTGGCACGACTAATGAAAATGTGACGGACAAGGCCATTGGGCACGCCTGCCGTGAAGCCAACATTTACGACTTCATCATGTCACTACCTGATGGCTTCAACACGGTGGTGGGCACAAAGGGAGCCCTACTTTCCGGCGGTCAGAAACAGCGTATCGCGATTGCGCGTGCGCTCGTCCGTGACCCAAGAGTCCTCCTACTAGATGAGGCGACGAGCGCTCTCGACTCCGAGTCAGAGCACGTCGTCCAGGCCGCGCTAGACAAGGCGGCCAAGGGACGCACGACGATTGCGGTTGCGCACCGCCTCAGCACCATCCAGAGAGCTGATGTGATCTATGTCTTCGACCAGGGTCGCGTCGTCGAGCAAGGTACGCACGCCGAGCTGATGCATCTGAATGGTCGGTATGCGGAGCTCGTCAACCTCCAAAGTCTGGAAAAACACCAGTAAATATCCTCCGAGCAGGAGCGGGGAGGCGAAGGGCACAAGAGCATAGCTTGTGTTTGAGTGATTGTTAGATTACATAGCGCGATAGAGTGTGAGCGAGATAGATGTTCCACCATATACCACATAGCATTATACGGCGTTTGAACGGGTGGCTGAACTGGGGAGGTCTACTCCTGTTCCCAACGGGGGAGACATCATAGGCATTTTTACACTAACAGAATATATAATCATTGATCCGAGATAAAACGTATATCCCGCTTGGTATTAATATAAACAAATATTGATCCATATTTACATATATTCTACTCTTATTCAACAAGCTTTAAGTTAGTCACATATGCCTCCCGCCTTTTCACTTGTGGCACATTATCCGACAAAGTAGCCAATTGCAACAGATTACCAAGAGGAGAACAGAAAGTGCCGTCGCAAACTCTAAAATCGAGATCGGGGCGACGATCGTGTTGATCACTGCCACTCGCAGGTCTAGATCCCGTTTTTTTTTTTTTGTGAGATCTACTTACAGTAGTGACGGGGAAACCACGCCGCCACGTGCGGGATAATGCAGATCTACCTCAATACACTTGGAAGAGGATATTATTAGCTGGTAAAATAAGGGCTACGCGCGTATGATAGACGATGTTGTTTAATGTGCAGGAAATTAGTATTAGATGCCAAGATAATGGATTGATTGATTGATTGATTGATTTGAAAAATTAGCGAGGGAAGGCCAAACACAGAAAGTTACCTTCAAGACAGTCGAGTCAAAGTCTGGCCCCAAATCGTCTCGTAGTTCATGCCCTTTCAGCCTTTTTTTTATTTATTTTTTCCTTGTGACGCGGGTTACCGTGTTTCATGTTGTCTGATGGGTTGTGCGACGGGCCGCAAATGAGTGCCGAGCGTTGCATGATGATTGTCTCGAGGGGTCAGATTTGGTCTCACCGCGTGAGATTATAATGACCTAGGATTGTGTAATCATTTAGTGTAGCTGAGTGATATTATTTAAAAATTCAAAAAAGGTACACAACTATATTATTGTTTTTTACACTACAGGTTCCTGTCGTCCTTACATTCGTGCACACTGCAGTCACAAGACAAACGCAAGAGACGAGCTTAAAAATACTACTAGTAAGATAGACTTACCTTATGAGCTAAATAGTGAGTTAGGTTCGATTTCCTAACACTATTGGTATTCGCTTTTAGCTCATCTGATAGGCACATGTGTTTATTGATGCCAATCAAAGTTGGTTGCGGGTACCTTGCAGAAGTGCCTTGCTTGCTGAGGTGGTTGATTATCGGATGAAAGTTATTGTCTACACCGCATGTTACGATTAGATAGGAGTTCGGTCTGCAAGGGAAATTGATTGCGGTGTTTTTTTTTTCCTTTCTTGTTCATCTCCTTACACCACTGTACTGTATGCGCTGTCTCGGGGGGCCTAGGTATATAATACCTCTATTATCATATATGTCAGGGTACCAATCATAATCTAGTCTAACGGCGAATCGTTGATATAGTTCCAACACTACTTCGTACAGTAGCTTGTACACTACACTAACACAGAGACCGGACGTTTTAGCAACAATGGTTAGCCGCCTTTCAATGGCGAGTTGTCAAGATTAGTATTGGGTAATAAAACAAACCATATAATAGCGTACAGTAAACCTATCACAAGCTCGGAACAAAAAGTTGCATGTCTCTCTATATTTACTCTATATTCACCGTAAGATAATATTCAGGCACGCCCATATGAGGCCCTCGGCCCCCTTGACTGATTGGTCGAATGGCCGGCTTGCCTGCTGATGATGACAAGGATTATGCAGCATTAAGAAGACGTAGTGTAATTACGCTACCAGCCTTACGAGCCACTCACGCTGCGCATAGGCTATACAGTAGCTTAACAATTTATTTTCCTTTGTTCCTCTTTTATAGGGCATGGTGTGTATATTTCATCGGAGAATGCCCAGACTAGAATTCGTGTTGGCCAACATTTGTAAGGGAGTGTAGTAGCCGCCTCGATCCAAGTACCCTACACCTCCCCACCAAACCGCCCACTACTTACACTGCCCACCACTCCTATCCCTGATCCGACTTGACTGATTAGGAATCCCAGACAGACAACAAGCCAGATATGGTGTAGGGGATTGCGTGGCGCCTCACCAGGATGCACTACTAGTACAAGCTGGGGGCACATGCAAGCCCCGTCAGGGTCAGGCATGCTGTGCATGGTACCTTGATAAACCTGAACCACATATGGAATTCGCTACCAAGTTTGTACAAATTCGACATTCTCGTATGTTATCAGGTATCTCTCTGTCTGTACACTAGACTACGAGAAGTGGTGACAGAGAGACGAAGAGAAAGAGGCTTGGAGTTTGATTGTCCATCATTATTGCGACTATGTAATCTGTATTATCCTGCGTTTACGATTGCCTGGTTTAGTATACATAGCCCCCAAATTCGACCCGTTCGGTTTACCTGCAGCCAACACTTGGCCGAAAACTGCATGTATTGGGTCTCAGTCCCATTTTATTTGCCAACCTAACTGGGAAGCGCAGGCCTAGAACTTGGGTTCGTGGACTCGAGGAGACCGGGGGGAGGGGCCGTTTAGATATACCCTACATTAGGTATCTGGCTACACTACATAGTACACTCAGTTAAGAGTATGGAACGTTGGACGTCGTACTAAACCATTGATGGCGCTCACTCTCATGCAACCCTAGTACAATCGTAGTGTAGACTAGTCTAGATCGGTTGCTGGCCGTCGGTACCATGACACCAAAATAATCGGTAGGAAAAACGGTAGAGGCAGATATGTAGATAATAGTATATGGCTCGCTATTCAAAAAGGCAATGCCCCCCGATGAGGAGACGATATAGAGGAGAAGAGAGGGTTTAGCCAAACTCCCTTCTCGTTAGTTTCGCTCTTTCTTTCGAATATAACTACAATACACTAGGTTACTTATTTACAGGCATAGTTAACTCGAAGTAATATCGTAGTGTATTTATTTTACATATCATTTAATCCCTCTCTACACTACAATCGTTACCCTTCCTTCTCTTTGTCACTGTCCCACCCTCTCCGATCCTCCGCCATCTACCCATCCCCACACGGTTCTCAAGCTCCGTTTGTTGCCTTTGTTGGCTACCTGTTGGCCATAGTACGAGAGCGGGCTGCATGATTCGTAGACTTGGTACGGAATCTCGTCTGGATTGCGGCATCATAACGCGATTTACCCGTTCGTCAATCGGGATTTTATTGGTCGGGCCTCCGCAATCTATACAAGGCCACCGTCATTCCTAGTCTATAACCCCATCAATCGGCGGAAAGTCATTCGGGTCCTGATCGGGAAAAAAAAAGGACTAACAATACAAATAAAATATAATACGTTAGCCGAAGACGCACATACACACGATACCTTTTTTTCGAGATACTAAGGTAGATATTTCATATCCGAGCGAACCTATTGTCTCCCAATACCTATTTTCTCGATACCTATTCATACAACGCCCTCCCTACCAGGGTATATATAGTAGGTAGTACCACGCCAACAGTTTCCCCAAGGAGGCGTAATAGGTGGTAATGTTGGCTGAGGTTTCACCAAACGGGAACGTGCTGAAACAATGAGTTCCCACCGGCGCAGCAGCAGCAATCGTGGGTCACCATCGGTGACGGCGACGGAGACGGTACGAGTTACGGACAGTAGTATTACAGGTACCACGGAGACGGGCGCGACACTACCAGACCGTTGCTGGCGTTGGTATGACTTCTGGTGTTGGTTTTGGTTTTGGCGCGGTCCACTCGGTAGCGGCGGTAGCGGTAGTGGTACCTCTCCTCGTTCTGCGAGTGCTGCTTGTATTACAGGACCCGCATCCGCCTCCAGACTCAACAGGGCAGTGATCATCCTACTCATCTCCTGCTGGATTTGTCTGAGCACCGCCGCCTCTATTTCTCTCGACGAGTCCCCACGCCCGACCCTGTTCCTGACTGGGACAAATACAGGAACAGAGGCAGAGGCAGAGGCACAAGAATTACGGTTGTTAATCGATACACGAATCCCCGTCTTCGTCGACGGTCACTGGCAAATCATGTCTGATGAAGAACATCGCGAGCTCCGTCGACGAGAGGCCGCGCTCAAGGAAACAACACCACAGACCACCACAATGACCACCGAGGTCGTTATTGAAACCTCGACCGTCACCGATTCGGCGAATCCCGCGACGACGACAGCTGCCGCGTCGAGTCCCTTGCCGAGCCCCTTCGATGGTGCTCTGGCAGCCAACTTCTCGGGCGATAACTCATGTCCAACGTTCATTAACGAATTCTTGTCAAATGCGACCTTTAAAGCCTGTTACCCGATTTCACTGCTTCTGCAGGTGAGTTTGGCCGCCCTCGACTGTATAACGATGCAGCGATCTGCATAGCGATCTACACCACTACAACGTCAAGCACCCGCGTGCGCGAATGAAAGCTGACTTCACACGCGCTCTTGCGCTATTCAGGGATCCCAATCGTTTTTCGAGGCCGAAAAGTCCTTTTATAGCATAACATTGGTGCTTGACGCCGCTTGCAAGGCCGATGTCGATATGTGCACCGACTACTTCAACGACCTGGCGAGCAGCCTCATTGCCGACGGTCACTGTGGCAAGGAGTACGAGCGTCAGAACGCCCTCGTCGTACAGGCGTACCGGGGCATGAAGACATACAACACCGTGTACAAAGCCACGTGTCTAGCCAATCAGGATTCCAGCTCATCCGAATATTGCTTCGCCAACGCCATCACGAACAGTACTACCCCATCGAACGCATATCTTTACTATCTCCCCTTCAACTCAACTCTACCCCCAACCGCCGCCCCCATCTGCGGCTCGTGCACGGAACAGACCATGGCCATCTACCAAGCCGCGACCTCAAACCGCAAAGCCGACATCACCAACACCTACCTAAGCGCGGCCGAGCAGATCAATTCGGAATGCGGCGCCAATTTCATCAACACGTCGCTCGCAGCCGTCGTCGAGTCAGGTTCAACGACGTTTTACCCGGCGTCCTCATCAGCGCTGCCCTTACTCTCTTTCGTCTTTATGGCCATATCTCACTGGATATTATAACCTTTTTTCTCTTTCTTTTCTCGGCAGTCTATCCATGAAAGCGACTACCTCGTATTTATGAAGGGGATACAACTGGACGGCGTCTCGGGAAGACGGCAGGCTCGCGGAATTTCTCATGAAAAAAACCGGCGAATAATTTTATTATCACTTTTGTCCTTTTTTGGAAAAGAATACTCCAAGAAGTCAGCGGCCATTTTGCTTTCTTTTTTTCTAGGCAACAGCGTTGAGGACGGCGAGGCCTCGTTCTTTTTTTTTTTTGGTTAGTCTTTTTGGCGACAAACAACATCGACAGTTGTGTCCTCTCGGTACGATACCCCTATTTTTCTTTCACAATTTTATAAGCGCGCAACTTTTTGTTCGTACGCTCGACTGTGGGTTACCACAGTTCTTCAATGATGAGACCTCGACGTCTCGTTTTTCAACTACATGTTGTAAATCCAGTCCTTTCTAATGTATATACGGGGTCCTCTTTGTCGTATTTTGGGGGCCTGGACACGCTACACGATAGATCTGAGAGATTTGAACTAGAACGGGTCGAATTTTGAAATGAGCGACGGGATCCGATTTTGTATATAATTGCCCCAGCTGTTATCAGTTAGATAGTGGCTTGATTAAGAACATGTTAGATATACCTCCGTATATATGTGTATGATTACGGGAGATGTAGAAATCATACTCGAGACCGGGCTTATGTGGCCATCTTCTGCTTACCTAGGTATATAAGTCGTGTGACACCATAGACATGAAGCCTTCAGTAACTCGTTGATAACCCCGTTGGTTGTGAACTTTAGCCCAATATGTTCTTTGTTTTAGTCAAGTATTTACCCCTGAGCAAACCAAAAAAAGTTACATATATATGGCTATTACTTGTAAAATTAGTGTAGTTTAAAGGTTAGGTAAAACCTGAATTTCATTCACATTCATGAAATACGAAAGTTCGATATTTAGTGCTTAGTGATTCGTCATCACTAAGAGCGCAAGCACCTCTTCTCCAACGTTTAGAAGGGTTGGTGATTCTCTCTTCGACACGCAGCTAGTGTTTGAAATGAGAAAGCATACGAACCTCTTATAAGTGCTATAAAGTTGATATGCGTTAATGTTGTGCCACAGTTTAGTAGGTCGTCAGTTTAAAGCTGCATCAACTCAACTGTGAGTGTGTCATTATTAAGCGACGCTACTGAGTTTATGAGTTTTAATGCTAGGAAAAGCTGACAAACACACCGTATTTTGAACTCTTGTGGCTTACTCCTTATTGAATTTCGCAGCAAACTTTTAAATAAACCTTTTAACTAACATCTTTCACCCTTGGGGCTTCTCGCCGCCAGGAAACATCCTTCGCTTCATGATAACTCATATTTTCTTAAGCGCGGCCATAAAAGAAAACCGTCTACTGAGTTATCTATCGGCCTTGTCACTTTGACACCGACAGCGACAATTCCGAGTCCTCTATTGCTGGTAGGGTTAAACGGCACTGTCCACTTACTATTAAGCCTACCAAGAAGAAGGATGATGTCCAAATTCCAACCTTTGTCGAAAACGTAATAGCCCGGACTCCAAAGAAGGCCTAAAGGGTTTTAGGCTATGGTGTTACTGGCTTGTCGGGATTGTGTTAGTAACTGATAAGAATTCTTTGCTGGAAACAAGTGGCTATAGATATACCTTTCGATGGGTTTTCTTTTGTTATGGCAGCGTGGGCGCCGTCTTATTCTCTCAATCAAGGGGGCAGACCTGTTAGGGCAACTTTAGGGTCACTGTCCGGAATACTGTCCACCTGGACAGTGTCTAGAAAGACAGCATATGTATAATAGACTATAGGAATGTCACTGCAAGAGACTTAGGGAATAACAGCAACTTCCACACCGTCAATGTCCCCAACATTTGGTAGCTAGCGGTCCCCGTTGCCTTTTCCTCAGGAGTTCTGACATAATAGGCTATCAAAGGTCTCTATGAAGGCTTACCTGAAGTCTGGTGAGAGGTGATTGCAAATTGTCTGTCTTGAGGTTTTGCCGTAGGGGACTGTAAATGGTGTGTAAATATCCAAACAGTCCTCGCAATGGCTACTAATTTCTTTCCTTCGCTACATCCACGTCTAAATTCATATACATTTACATCATTCATACTATGCAATCATTATTACAGTTCGTTAATCGAACCAGGTGTGCACTTACAGTAGCTTGATGGATGCTGAAAAAAAAAAAGGGAGACAAAAGCCCCAGAAGAGAGTAACTTTACTTATCCCACGTACGTTATGTCCTACCTGTCTCTGATTGCTCCTCCTCTAACGAATGCACGGCGAGTCGCCGGTGAACATACCGCCTCATCATTAATTCCCAGAGAAATTGACGTTCCTCGAGTGAAGAAGCCGTGCCAATGGGCTTGACATGAATACACTAGGGCCTATGTGAGCTTTGAGCTTACCTAGTAAGAGCGGACCTTGACGAGTTCGGGTGATTTCTGTCTGTTAGGAGCACGTTAGTAGGCACGGGGGCACGAAGGAAACTTGCCGTTGCGCAAAGGGCCCGAACTAATTCAATTGGTGGTTTCGGTCATTCACTTTTGTATCCTAGAGCGTGGGAAATTGTCTGACATTCATTCATAACCTGCAACCTGTTATCGAGGTGAACTAGCGTCGAACATTGGTACTCGTGGATCGCAGCTAATCACGAGCGTGGTGCCAGAAGGTATAGTACTACGAAGTTGAAGCTTATACGGCGGCAAAGAACCAGGACAGAAAGACATCTGCAACTATAAAGTACAATAGCCAAGGTGCACATATAATCGTGTCTATACTTTGTATTCTTCTTAACATATAGATGTAATAAACTTCTCACATACATCGTACTGGTACATCTTTGCGATAACTAATCTGCAAATCCGAACACCTCACTTACGGCAAGTACGTTTGTCCTGACGCCCAATAATGTAATCGCGATACTCACAAGATCGACGATCAAGAGGATGGCAGCCGCCATCATGAATCTCGGGTTAAAGACGCGGTATAGCATGAGGTGACGTCGAAGGTGTCCGGCCCACGCCATCGTGGCCAGACTTTCGACGGCGTAATATGCGACGAAGATGCCGAGTGCGCGGCTCACACTCTCGAGAACGCCCTTGCGCTTCGGGGACGTCTTCCACAGCACTAATAGTGGGAGTGCGACGCACGCTAATATCTGTCCCGCGAAGTGATTGAGCGAGACGACGATGGGACTCCAGGGGTAGCGGATGGTGAGGAGGGGGATAAAGGCGGAGTCCCACTGGATAGAGGAGAGGACTGCCTGATGGCCGGTCTTGAAGTAATGGTAGTTGCCGAGTAGGGCCAACGTTACTGGACCGATGGTCTCGGCCGCAATGCCATTGATATCTAGGATCTCGGCAAGGGCAAGCACTTGCCATAGCATAATGGCTATAGCACCGCTCCCCATAGGTTTCGAGAGAAGAATACAAGCACACACGATATTAATGGGTAGCAGGAGATATCGGGCACCGTTCGTGTTGCCGTACCCGAGCACGGTGACTTGGGCTGTACGATTATTGGTTGATGTTGTGAGGATCGAAATACAAGGCGGGGCCCAGACAAAGGCCGTTGAGCCGGCTACCAGCGCCAGCGCGAGCACGACTTGTGCGATTGATACATGGATTGTCTTGAAGCCTGTTTCTGAGATGAATGCAAGCCGGTCGCTGTTGCTTGCAGCATCAAGAGTCCAATAACCGGCGGAGAGCAAGAGAGCAGCGCGGAAGACGTATCCAATCCACATGGGTGCAAGCCCTTCATAGGATCGGGACGTTTGCAAGTATGATTTAATAATGGAAGGAAGGATGAGAAACACGACAAAAGGCACCACTAATTGCCAAGGCGCTGATGTCGAAGAGGTTGCAGATGCGTAATAAGTCGACTTACAGTAAGGCATCTGCTCTTCTCTACAAAGTTTTGAGAAGGATGCGACTCGACTCAGAACGACAAATAACAATGAGTGATATACCCCTAAGGTCTGCTCTTGTATAGACGGCCGCCGAAGTGCAGCTATAGCACTAGCGATGCCAAAGGTTGCGAGGAAAAACAAGGAAATGGAGTCTTCCCAGATAGTGTAGGAGTTAGAGGCGAAGCCGATGGACTGGCTGGCCCCAAAAATAATCGACAGCCAACCCCAGAAGTTATCCGGGAGCAGGTTCAAGAAACTTTTACCCCCAGTGGAGAGCAAGGATACTATTACCGAGACCATGCTCCCGATAGCGGTAGCAGCGCCAGCCCAGAGCCATTCCCCCGAGCCCGTGAATGTGACAACAGCTGAGCTCACAAGCCCGGTTACTAAACCACTTAGGACCCCTGATTTGACTAGAGTTCTAGTCAGCGTCTTGTAAGACGCAACATCTGCATCGGCAGATATGCCTTGCAACTCCAAAGTCTTTTCTGCGAGGTCCAGCTCAACATCATCGAGGACGGCGAAGTCTTCGTCTTCATCTCGTGATACGTAGAGGAGCAAGACAATTACACCTAATGTCATAACTGCGATTCCAAGTATCATGTTCGGTACATTGAATCGAGCCCAGAGATCTTTGCAGATTCCTAGCGTCTGCCCCTGGTAAGCGGTATAAGTAGCATAGAGGTCGGCCCATTTTTTTGATTTCGTAGATTGATTAACAAGATTTTCCGTCTCTTTCCAGAGGGACACAGGTGACCCTGGGGCGGAACTCTGCTGCAACCCGCGAGCTTTGAAGTACGACGCCTGGTATCTCTTGATTCCGGCCGATGTCACGCCAGACGCGGCAGCAAGGCTGTCCCAGGCACTCCCTTTAGGACCCGCAAAAGCCTCTTCAATTGGTCGGCCAAGATTGTTGTACGGAATAGGGATTCCCAGAAGGAGGGACAAGGTCGGAACCAGATCAATCTGGTTCACAGGTCGAATCTTGGCTGTTGCTGGCGGTGTGGCGAAATCGACTTGCGTTCGGCCAAAGACGGGGCGTTTCGAATACATCCATAAAGCAGCTTCCACTTCATCATCGCTCTCACCACCGTGGTCTCCCTTTCCATCCATTCCGTGATCACCCATTACAACTAGTAAAGTATCCTGGTCTATCCCTTCAGCGAGCCGGCGAATGAAACCGTCCATCTGTTGGAGTTTAGCTGTCATGGCAGAATGGTCCGGGCCATATCGATGGCCGGCATGGTCCACGCCAAGTAGATGGCCTATGGTAATATCCCATTCACCGCTGAGCTCGGGTTCCATAAGGGGAAATATGTGATCTATAACCCCATTATCGACCGTGTGCAAATCCCACACATTGAAGCTATCATATGCCCTGCTTAAGTTAGGCTGAAAATAATCAGGGAATAATGAGGTCCAAGTGTCATCACCAAGATGAACAATGCGTTTTCCATGCTCCCGAAGTTGCGTCAAAATATTATCTTCCTCGATAGCTGTCCCCGCGAAATTAGAACCTAGATCAATAAATGTGGGCAACGTTCCTGTCGTTAACCCCTTAAGTCGCTGTAGAGTACTTGTAGGAGGGTCGGCAATAAAGGGTAATAAGAAGGCGTTATTAGGTGACTGGACGGCCGACTGGTAAAGGAAAGGAAAGGCATTATGATAGACTTCGGCCTTGCTATCATCCTCGACGGGAACCGTAAAGTCGTATCGCAGAGCATCGATCACAACAATTATAGCCTTGTCGAACGTTTTAGGATGCCAGCAACCCCCATCAATAGTACCACTACCCGGCCATTTCATTAAAGGCTCAATTGGCGGGGCGGCGCATTCGGAGCGTTCGTCTAGGACAAGTCGCGTTAAAAGGAACCCGCTGGTGAAGAAGGCGATCCCGGTCAGATGCATAAAAAGCAACCATATCCAGAAACCAACGGTCCAAGAACAGCGGGTTTCGAAGGCTGACTTTCGACGGCGCTCGAGGGTCGCACGCCGGGCGTCATCGGTGCTAGAAGGTTTCGCAGGATTATTTGCCGCATCCTCGGAGTCTTTTATCCGCTTTGCTTTGGCCCATTCAGCCGCGATTTTTTGATAGTCGGCAGTAGGGGGCTTTGATTTCGCATTACGCGAGGCAGGAGGAGGCATGGTGAGAGAATGGCAAAGGTTGGAGGATAATTGGCACGTCAACTCAAGGTTCAATTACAGCCATTGGCCGCTAAAGAAGGGAAGAATTAGCCAGATTACAATACGAGAAAAATAGATGTGATTTTGCGAGGTTATCATGACAAGGAGAGTATATGGGGGAAACCATAGGTGAAGGTATCGTGAAGACAAATTTGTTAGAACTGTTGAAAAGATGATATTTTTTGGACAATCAATCGTCAAGGACAGTTCGGTAGATACCGTGTAAATAGCTAAGTAGCTCTAACAAGGTGTACTTGAAGTACCTAAGGTACATGTATGTCAATGGGGTGGAAAATAGCCTAGAGCAGTACCTAAGGCACCTACCTACGGATATACCTAGGTACTAGGTATGTACCTACTATAGCTTGCTCTTAGGTACTTAACTTATGTACCTAGGGACGTATTGCAGTGGTGACGTACATGCATTTCATTTCTTGCATATAGCTCCTTCACAGTGCCTACGGTAGGTACTTAAGGTAGATAGATCTACAGTAAACACTTACGCTAGCCCACAGCAGTAATACCCGACAGGAACAGCGGAACCAACTACTACCACTTCCGGTCTAGACCCCCTCTTTGATAACCTAGGCAAAGGAGTTAAATATTTACGTAGCCCATCTATTCCATGAGCAAGGTGTTCCATTGCTTGTAGTATCTGACAGTCCCTGTCTAGGTGTATGATGTAAGTAGTAAAGTAGATAGCAAGGAGTAACATGGTATCACAAGGATGACGAGGGAGTCTGCAATGATCATAGGTATGTGAAACAAAAGTAGTTGAGGCTAATTAAGACCAAAGCATAGTGCCCCTCTCATGGGATGTTATTCATTTTGTGTTAACATAAATGACCTCGCTCGACCTCTCGAGTTTATGCGGTTATCATGCGAAATTTGAAAAGATTGCCCTCAATAATCTCGTCCTTCTTGCTCTCGAGCTCTTCCATATCCCAAGTCACGCTGACAAACCTCCCACTCAGCCACGACCGATGCTCCTTGCTCAACCACACAAGAGTGTGTGCGGGGAGTGCCGGCTCGTCGTTGAGTATCTTCCACATGTATTCCGGCATATTGTGCGCGAGCCCCGTCTTGACGCCGCCGGGGTGAATGGCGTAGCAAACAAGTCCCTGCTCCCCGTACTCGGTAGCGATGAACTCGGCGAGACGGCAGACGGCGAATTTGCTGCTCTGGTAGCCTGACGCGCCGAGCCGCGTACCCAGGGCCCCGTAGCTCGCCGTCAAGATGCTCGTCTTGGTCTCGCTCTTCAGCAGAAGCGGGATGAAGAAGCGGTTGAGGAGATACGTGCCCTTGACGTTGATCTCGTAAGACCGCCACCACTCGATCGGATTCGACTCGGCCACTGGCAACCACTGCTCTAAATTGCCCGCATTGCAAATGAGGACGTCGAGGGCGCCACCGAATGCCTCGCCGATTTTATCTGCCGCTGCTTTGACACTGTCTTCCGACGTCACGTCGAGCTGGAGCGAGACCACCTGTGGCGCACTCTTGCCTGCAGTAGCCGCTCGCTTGGCGATCTCGTCTACTAAGCTGGAGAGATCCGAGCGCGCCCCGATCGCAATCTTGCTGCACCCAGCTTCCACCAAAGCTAGGGCTGTTTCTTTGCCGATTCCTTTTGATGCACCGGCCACAAAGACTGATTTTCCAGATAAGTCGGTCTTATCGGGAGAGATGAAGGGATAAGTATCGTTATGGATGCGGGAGGTAAAGCTATTGACAGCCCCAACGTTCTCAGCGGTTGTAGTGGCAGGCATGGCGAGATAATGTGATTTTTATCACGATCTATGCGTTCAAGGTATGTAGGGTTGTAGTAGTCTTAGGGAGGAACGGTGCGTGGATGATGGTGTCGACGTCACTGTTATCTGTCAGGAAAGAGGGAATTTCGAGCCCCTTATGTACGAAATCTCCCCTGTCCCAATGTAAATGCCCTACCCAATCTCTACACCATATAGTATCTAACTCGATGGCCGTCTAGGAAAGATTCTACGAAGATCTGAAAAGCTGTTATCAAGGTCAACCCCTTCGTCTATCGGGGTTATAGGCATCCGAATCTTAACTCCAGTTCTAGACACCGTCATACCCACGTTATCGATGTTTATATCCTACACCCGGGCAATGCGGGCCTTGTATCGTTTGTGCGAGCGTTCGGATCTCCGGATAGCACACTCGGCGATCGGTAGGTCATCGGCCGTCGGAAATAAATGCTACCTATTATGGCACTTTTCGGTCATAAGCTTGCTTATTTTGGGTTGGGTTAATGGAAGACAGTCTTGCCTAGTGCGCATAACGTCACATGTCATCGATAGGTTGATGATATTAATACCTCTTTGGACCATCTTGTTAACTATCTCGTCAGATTACATAGTGGTGTACATGTTATTCTCTGCCACGTGCCGCGAGAGATACATAGTAAAACTTGAGGTTACCCACCAAGGATTCAAGGAGCAAGTCACAGCAAGCAGTGGAGCGATGATCATCACACCTTATTTGTATTGGGTCCACTACCATATGGTAGACGGATCATGAAGCGGGCAGTGGACGGACAGTCCGTCCGCGTTAGAGATAAATTTGGATCATCGCTCGTGTGTGTATCTACATAGTAGAGATGCCAACCATTGGAGGGATAAACATGGACGATCGGAGCTTAAACTCGGGTTCCCGCCCGGATCTACGATGACCTTGTTCATAAGCTCTGGCCTATACCGTACTAACCTACATGTGTAGATTGTTGTTGAGCAGCTATTGTGGTCACAGTTGTATTCGTCTAAAGGAATTTGTGTGAATTGAGAATCGAACTGGATTGCTTTGCACCGCCTCACCCCTGAAATAGGGTGATGCTAATTTCAGGATTAATAAGCCGTTTGGCGGCCCACATCTATATTCATCCGCGATCCTCCTTCGGCATTGCACGCACGTGTCTACGATGCCCTCACTCCGAGCTCACCGGGCTCAACTCCGCCAACTTCGCTATTCGTGACGTCTTTCACGTGTCCATCAAGCACACGAAATGCATATCACATCGTTCCCACATCTAGAGCTATATATAGTGAAGCGATAGACAACGAGCCTCATGGATTCTAATGCCGTATGTTAGCTTTTCTTCTGAGGGCTCCGATTCAACCCTGCTGGCCACAATCCTGTAGGATTAACCTATGCTCTTGCCCTTTTAGGTATGTTCTGTTTGCGATCTCACGTTAGAGCACAGTTACCAGGCTGCCGTTTTGAGCCTCGAGGTTCTATCAAATGAGAAAGTGAAACGATGATTTAAAATATCACATCATCTTGGTATAAGGCTATGAACAGCCCTGTACCTGGCATTAGCCGATCGTCCGCATTCCCGGTGACTTGTACCTGCATGCTGCACAACATGATTGATGCATTGAATTCTCCAATTGGTGATTGCAGAGCGTCCTTATGGGATATTCAAGCAAAATTAGACCCGGGGATCTGGGGTTCGGTAGTCATGATCGATCCCCCCCCCAAATTACAGAAAACCCTGGACACTGACAGGTTCGTTGGCTCTACAAGTCGGGCCGATCCTTGACTCTGTGCTCTAGGACGGGTATGGTCGTAGTTCTCGTGTGAATGCATGGAACGTTACTATATTTTTCTTCATATAATTTTTTGGTATGCGAGAACTTGAAACCATAGGCGAGAAAATGCTGGTGAGGAACACCTAGCAGGCAGGATGAGTGAAGGAGGTAATGGGGCTAGTTCACCGGCCATTTCGGCAGGTGACAACTTATTTACGTATTCGCAAGCAAACAGTACCGATCCTTCAATACACATTGAAGTAGTTTGCTGACGATATACCAGTACGCCGGGTAGCACAGGTGGCTGCCCGGCGTATGAGGTAACGTTCAGCCCCTGAGAATCTCGCGCGAGATAGGCCAGGTCCTCATGAGGAGATGTGAATATAAATACTATCCTCATCACCCCGATGATTGACCTCTAGCATTTCGTCACCAGCGTCGACTTGTCTCCTTCTATCATTAAACCGGTTCCCAAACCAACTGTACATTTCGCTCCCTTTCATTGTCACTCCTTATCGTAAACGTATCACCGCGATACCGCCCAGTTTTTGTTTCAGACAGACCAATCCAAAAACCCAAAAAACCAAAACTCAAAATGCAGTCCTTCAGCAAGATCGTCCTCGCCATCGCCGCCACGGCCGGCCTCGTATCCGCGGCCCCCGCGACATCACCCGCCCCCCTTGAGAGCCGCCAGGGCATGAGCGGGGACCTGACCTACTACGCCCCGGGCCTCGGTGCCTGCGGCATCTACAACTCCGAATCCGACGCCATCGCGGCGGTCTCGTGGCAGCTTTTCGATCAGTACACCCCTAACGGCAACCCCAACCTCAACTCCCTCTGCGGCCGCCAGATCCAGATCAACCTCGGCGGCAAGTCTGCTGTCGTCACCGTCGAGGACCGCTGCCAGGGCTGCCAGCTCAACGACATCGACGTCCCCGTCGCAGTCTTCTCGCAGCTCGCCGACCCCAGCGTTGGCCGAACTCAGATGACCTGGAACTGGCTCTAAATCTCCACTTCCGGGGGCTGAGAAGCTAGGGGGCCACGAAGAGGTCGGAAGAAAAGGGACGGATGGATAGAAGCGAATTGGAGTGAATGGAGGTATGGGTGTGTGGGTTTTGCGGTGCTTTGGATCTCTCGGAACCTTTGGTATCCATCAATCGGCTGGGTGGTTGTTTCTCTCGTTGATTCTTTGTAAATATATTCTCTTACAGTCGCTCGCTCGGACATATTGGACATTACCACATCGTTACTGATTCAATCTTTTTTAGATTATAACCTAGTGATATTCATCTTCTTCCTGTATTGCATACGAGCCGCCCACTACTGTCGCCTGATGCACATGGTTCAGGCATACACGAACCCGGAATTGATACCGCGGATGTTTCGAGGCGGGGGCAGTACTAAAATCGTCTCCTAAAAAATATTTCTCTCAGGTTCTTCGAGTTGTCCGCGGGCATCAAACTGAACCACCATATCGAGTCTAAATACAAGTAGGCGATTCTGTTGCCCGGAGACTGTTACCGCATACCAATTATCAAGCTACCTTAGATCAACTGATACGACCCAAGTGATCGATTACGCTACCCGACTTATTGGTGAAAACCATAAGATGGTTGGTGAGTGTCATTGTTGTGATAGCCCGCCGGCCTATGTGAATTAATCATGCATGGGAGGAGTGCGAGTTAAATTTATATCATAATGATTGTGGCTGAAAGACGCAACTATCCAAGTTTCGTCAAGAATAATATCAATTATACAGTTATGAATATATAGTCCGCTAGAGTAAACCTCAAGCCCTCGCTATATTCAGCTATCGCAAGATAGGTGGCAAGATAGTGGTATCGTTATATACGAGGCTGATATATACCTAACGCCATTGTCATTGAAGTAGATGTCGGGAGATGGTATCCTTGAATCATCTATTCGGTCTGTCAGCACTTGACATCACCGTCTTCTTCCCTGGCGCTGAAGATATTAGATGGAGTAGATGTAAGCATTTGATCGTGAAGCGTGCGTGTAAATTTGTCCCTTAGACCCGGCCGCATGATATATAGAACAAAATATGATGCTTAGAGCATCGGACTTGAGAAGGGTGGAGGGTGACCGGGTGGCGTCAATATAGTTTATGCAAACTGTGATCCGTTCTTTTCCTTTAGGCCGCCAATACGATCCATGTCGATAGAATAAAATGCATTGCTGCCTTCCTTCTCATAGGCGGGTAGTTGTTCTTCTTTGAGGGGCTCAAGGCCAACTGTAGTCTCGCCTACACGGACAAGAAGGACTCGGCCGTTCTTGCGGCGACCGTGTTCATCTTGCTCATCTGGAAATGTGATGTGAATTTGAGGAACATTGGTGGGCGAATGCGGCGGCGAGTTGGGGTCAGCCAACATGGGACGGTTATTGACTACGACAATGCTAGACTTTCCATCAGGAGTTTGGATGGTCAATCGGTGTGTGTTTCGGCCGGCTTCGCGCTCAATATCGATGTACTGGGGCAGTGTCTGATCAAGGAGCTGTTGTCTTCGGCGGTGCCGTTTAAGCAAAACGAGACTTCCAACTAGAGCCAGACCAAATAAAGCAAGGCCTAGCAGAGAGATTGTGGCATTCATGGCCGAATCCCAGGAGTCTGAATCATCCGAGAGGTCGCGAACTGCAACAGACTTGCCGCGGGCGATCAGGGCGCCGATTGATTCCATGTTAGTTATGTGTGTTTTTGACAACGTAACAATACCGATATGTGCGTTGTGCTAAATGTTTGTCCGTTCAAGTACAAGTCAATATAAAGGGTGGAACTATGAGGACAATATGTTAATACTTCTGAGTCCAAATGAAGCAACCAAGATTGCACTATTTGCTCTGAATTTCTCCAAGGCGTCTAAGTGAATCGCACACTTGAGACATGGAAGAAAGTGGTGAAACCTACGGCAGGGAGCACGCTCCAGATATTGAACATGTAATTCCAAAGAAAGGACTGGACGGAGTCAACTCAAAGAGTGAAGTTGAAACCAGGTAAATGAATGAATGAATGACAACCCAAAGAAGGGAAGAGAGGTAGAGATAGAGAGAGGACGGCTAAGAAGCCAAAAAGAGCGAACCACGCAAACGGCGACGACAACGGCGACAAGACGGCGACGATGAAGATCGTGAAGAAGAGAAAAGAGAAAGGGGAAGGAAGGGCATAATATGGAGATGGTTGTGCTGGTGGTATGTGCTGGCGCCGACCCCCCGGCAGAGCCCCTTTGGCCTAACAAAGCTGCAGGTGATCCACTGATCCACTGTCCTTTAAGTGCCCCAAGCGGTTCCTTGTCGACTTTCCTTGTCTACGCACGCAAGCCAGCGACTTAGCTCTGTTTGTGATTGGCTGCAGGAGAGCTATGGGCGGGTATGCGTCAGGCACAGCCATGTGATTGGTCATATGTGATCTGAAGTGTGATGGGTCTATTAAGCTACCACTCTACACTATCCAATTGCCATGCATCGCTTAGAATGCGTGTGGGGATACCTATTTTCAAGTCTTATTATCACTGCTTCTTGTCTGAGTTGGGTAGTGAGAGGTGGACAGATAGATACATAGTAGTCAGGTAGTGCACCGACCTCTACCTTGTACGTACCTACTCTAGTGCCTACCCTAGTGTAGTGTCTATATACTAAGCAGATAAGTACATAGTACAGCTCTTCTATGTATCTCGCCTACCTATCAGTAGTGCTATGAATTAATCAATATCCATGTACTCCGTAGTATGTCTCCTAATAATATATCCTCGTTATTCACCTACCTCTTCTTTCAATATTCTTTTTTTTTTCTTCTTTGATTTTAATGTTTTCAAAAGTTATAGTGACGAAAACTATACTAGATCATCCGAACATGGCGGGTTTTCCTAGGCCTGCCTGTAAACTATAACTAATGTACCTAGCTACATTACTACCACTGCTCTGTAGTAGGTAGCTCTCATTTCATCAGGATCCATCTTGATAATACCTACAGTCTACTTGGTAAGTAGGCTGGGTTCTGGGTAGTGTAAGCAAAGAATAGGTATACCTAGGTACTGAGTATACTAGGTACCTTCACATATTGGTCTCTTATCTGACCCTGGATCCCATAGAGTAGCGCAGAATCCGCACGTACTGTAGGCCTTCTTTTCATAGACTTCTGCAGTTTTCCGTATCACAATATCAACCGCGATGAGGTGCCATTTCTGAGTTCTGACCTGCCAAGTTCGACGAAATAACACAATGAATGCTTTGATTGGCTCGGAGGAGTTCAACTTCTCACGGAGCCATTCCACTACACTATCAGTGCTGCATCCTCGAGTCTTGTTCCTATCAATCTGATTAAGAGCGCGCTCTGTGCCTCGGTAGCTAAGCCCAATTTTCAAAGGCAATAACTAAGACATGGCGCTATGATGGAGTCAAACATGGAGCCGAACGTCAATAATCTTCTTCTGTCTATTGCGGATAAAGCATCGTATTCATATACCGTCGACCGGTTCTTGTGTCTATCGAGAGAAGCTCCCTTGACTTTGGTGTCACATTCCACCGTTGGCGTCCTCCTCACTGGCGGCAACGTCTGCATCAAGCCGTGGGGAGGTGGCCTGATGTAAAGTATCATGACTAGTAGGCGTTAATCTTGCTGTCTAGTGACGGAGTGAGTCTGCTCGTCCGTACCACCCAGCACCCCAATAGCGCGGTTTCGCAGAATAAGCCGAAGTTCGTGCTTACCGTCGTTTCGTTTCTGTTACCCATGGGGTAGATCAGCAAGCTACCGGCCTGTATACAATTAGTCACTTCATGTTAAACGTACTGCAAGGAGTGCTAGAACGTGGCGATCTGTTTCACACAATGAGTCATTCATTCCGTCTAGTACATCTCTATGAGTATTGCTTCTCGCAAGTCTCCGTCCTGCTTCTCTATGTACTCGTAAGAGGATCTGAATTCAGAATGCTCATGGTTTCCCACATAGTTTCGATGCGTCACTCGGCTTCGTGGAGCCGGGAACCGACGGTTCTCTTTTCGAGGCGAGCTTCGCTGCTATGCAACTCACCTAGACGTGGAAGGCAAGCAGAAACCCTGACTTGAAGCTAGTGAGTAACTCGGGGAGACGTTCTTGTGCTACCTGTGGTTAGCGAACGAGAGCAATGTTTGGGGTGAAACCAACATAGGCAGTGGGCGGTACTTTTCAAGAATGCATGAGCGATGAACGGCGGCCGCATATATTAGACAGCATTCACAGCATTACAATCCATTCTTACGCAGGTTACGCTAAAGACTCTCAGCCATCTCGGTGGTTATGCCAGATGCCATGGAAACCCTAGATTGCTGAGTACCTGCACTATTTCACACATCGACTAGACTAGCTCTCGTCAGTAGAGATAACTTGCAACGGCATCGCACGAGCCAGCGCATCACCAACTGTTAGAGGTAGCTCGTAGATACTAGATACCTATGTGAGAAGGAGGTACGCAAGAAGCTTACGCAGCAAACTTCACGCACGAGCTTGCCATATCATTGGTTGCCCGCTTCTCTCTCCCTTCCTACTACCTTCTCTTGGGGTTGGGCGACTCGACTCGGGCGTACAGGACCACCGGCCGAAACCATATCCAAATAGCGACGGCTAGAGCCTCGGGCTGTCGATAGTTCTTGTAATAAAAGCGCCAAGCGTGATTCGAGCGTATCTAACAAAATAATGGTTTCCTCGCATGAAGTGAAGCCTTGCAAATCGCGTGATCAACCTAACCCGACGAGAGGGCAATGAATAAGGGAGACATGGGAGATCCACAGATGAGTGATCTGCAATTTATCGCCCATACTTCTGTCCGCCCCTGTGCTACGAAGTCATTATATTGTATACCTATGAGTACATAGATGGTGGATTCTAGTCGTGCGATAGTACAGACCGGCCATAGAGACCTGCAACCCAGGTTATTTGATGACTATTTGACTTGGGAACCCCCTGCATCCTTCCTATATCCATCTCCCTTCACTTCTCTCCCCCCACTCCACCCCGCCAGCCGTTGTGTTTAGTACACTACCTAATCCTATGTCAAAAGGGACATCGCCCTTTAAGAGTAGTGTCTGGCATGGTCGAGGTCGATAAGGCGGTATCCGCTACTCTCGTACAAAATTCCCTTGTCTATTCTTTGTCCATCTAGTCTTCACATCTTACGTATATTCTCTCGCGTGTCAGGCTTTCTAGACCCGTCGTCCACACAGCTAGCTAGCTGCCTTGTAGCATTGATCATACCCCAAGACTAGCTTGTATGCAAGGTTTGGTATCTGTACCCCCAACATACACGTTTTTTTACTAACTGCATGATGTTTGCTCAGATATACTAGGTATTCTGCCTATAGGTACATAGCAGAGAGCCAACCAGCTGTCAGCGAGCAAGCGAGTGCCAGGCGCAGCGATTACTCGCACGTACATAACGCACCGCATATTACCTTTTCTGACCAAAGATCCCGGAGGTTAGAAGATCGCTGTCCACGTTTGGATCGTTGGCACCAACAACCAACCGAGTCTACACTACGGCACCCCTAAAAATACCTTGCGCTTACCTACCTCCTAACCGTAGCTCGTTGACATTGCTACCGTGGGATGCAGATAGTCAGCCGCTATCTGCATCGTGAAGGTACCTACACCAGGCAGGCTTGCTTACAAAAAAAAAAGCAAGTGCATGATCAAGAGCTCACTAGTCGTACCTCATATTGCTAGCCTGCAGCGATTTCCGTTGCACCCATTCGCCCTTGACTGCGCTATTCCGGTGTTGCTCAGAATTGCTGCTATCCTCTTCTTCCTCCCCACAAACGCCTTCCTGACCCGGTCCCGAGCTCATCTCGCACCCGTGCAAACAAAACGGAACTAGAACGACCCTCTCATTTCTCAGGTCCAGGACTACCTCGAGACACTAAAAGCAACGAGGCATAAACGGTTGATCCAGACATTGGTATCCTACAATAACGTTTGATCTGGCATACGCCGGGGCGCATATGTCAGAAAGTTCTATGCTGAGCAAGCTGCAGCGTCAAAAGTGTCACTGTAAGGTCTATCTATATAACTAAACAGACGACACACGACAGCCGGACAGCACGACAGATCTGCCGTTTTTAGCTTGGAAGGCCAGATACATCAAACTGAAGCGCGCCGCTAAAAGCGGGAGCCCCATCTGTGCAGAGGTGCCCATCGCCATAGATAGACTCCCGAGTGGATCCCTCCCCCCTCTCTCCACTACCTAAGTACAGTACAGTACAGTGCAGTACAGTAGGTAGGCGATAGGTAGAGTCTAGCCCCCCTGTACTAGTATACTTGACCTTAAGGCAGGTATCTAGTGTACGTAGGTACTAGTGTAGGTGCCTTAAGTACCCAAGGCAGTGTGGTAGTTAATGCTCTAGTGACACCTGAGAGGTAGCGTAGGTAAGTTTCCAACCAAATATTCGAGCTTCCTTTAAGCCTATTTTAGTAACATTGGACACCTTACTAATGTATAAGGTAGGTCTACAGGTATCTGTCTACAGGTCTATATCTACTGTACCTACCAGTGACTACCTCGTAAGGCAAAAAGTCAACACCTCCGCTAAAAAGCTAGGAGCCAACCTTGAGGTTACTAGACAAATTTACATTCCAGGGCTGCTCCCTCCGGGCCGCCAAGTGCCCAACAACCAAAGTCAGTTCCTCAGGTTTTCGGCTGCTTCTTCTGTATATAACCCGGACTGACTCACTTGGGCAGACTCACTTGGGCGAAGTTCTTCTCCCTCGCTCTCTCGGCGATCAAAAAACTGTGTATCACTTCTGGCGCCTCGATACACATTGACCCCCTCTGTATATATATATATATCTACCTAGGTACCTAGGTACGCTATTGAGAGGTGGTCGGTCACAAATCCAGTGTTTTGTCTCACTCTCACTCCTCTCTCTTATTAGTATTATTCACACTCAACACTGCATACACACTTATCTCAAAAGGGCCAAAAGCAACCAAGGCGGTGCAGTAGCCAAGGATCAGTCCCGAAATCTGGTCTTGCGTCGGACGGGCTTGGCTCCAGACTGGGCTGAGCAGGATTACACTATACTGTGCAGCATCGCTATACCACATACCACCCTTCACTGCTACCTCCTACAGCATCCTCACATAGTCGCACTCTTCCCACTACCACTCTCACCACCACTCCCATTACCGCAGCCCTTCCTCGGGACATATATTCCATCCCCTGGACGTGAGCACGAGGGCGGCGACATCTCTAGGTACGAATACACTCTTCCTATTTGTCTTGAAGTTGTACCCCCAAACACCAGCACCATCGCCTCCCCGTTGGAGCCCACCCGCCCACACTGTCCACACTGTCTTGTCCCTGGGGATAGTGTCCACCATCCAGGTACAAGCTCGTCTGGGTTGAGTTCATCCCTGTTCCGCATGGGTCCTCACCCAAGTCAGACCCAAGTCCGACCCAAGTCCTCTCTCCCTGACCATCTGCCATCCGTCATCTACCATCTGCCCCTAGCCCCCCCCCCCCCAAGACGCCCCCCCTTAGAGCCTAATTCGGTAGTCTAAGACCCCCAAAACTCTAGGTACTAGCCTTGCTAGGTAGGGAATCTCCCTCGAGAGTTTTGGAGTCCTGCCTTGGCCGCCCTGACCATTCACCTTTTTTTCCTAACTGTACCTATTTTGGCGTGTGCTGAGATTCAACTCTATTCCCAGCATCAGGCTGGACCCGTTCACAACGAATCCACCTCAGTTTACTAGGACTCGTGCCGTTCACGGTTCAGCCTCTCAATCCATACTTGTCGCATTCGCTAACTCGGCATTCTACTAGATCTCGCTGTGATATTATAATTGTTTTTTTTTTTTTTTTTTCCGTTCGAGAGAGATTTCGCAACATACTTCACTAGCTGCTGCGATTGAAGCAGCAGCGTTTCTTCTATCTATACCTTGCGTTCTCCCCACCAAGCACATTCGCCGACCTGTGCCGTATCGTTACATGCCAACCGATTTCGTCTACCATCCGTGCTCATAATTATCTAACTCGCCAGCATCGTGCCCGTCCTCGCATTCTCGATCGTGCCGAACCGCTCCGGTGCTCGCTCAACCACTCCTCCACATTCGCGATTCCACTATCGAGTCTCCCTCCTGCATGTGAATGACGACGAGCCAGTCTAAAATCAACGATCCCAACCTGACTACCGGCGATACCTAATACAGGTTGTATTTACATCAGTTGTAAGCGCGACTTCATTACTACAGACCACAAACTGCGTTGTATCCTCGGTTTCCTAGATCAACTGGTGAGGCGTCACGCATGCCTAGTACCGAGGACAAGTTGGCCCGTCTGACACGAACGGCTTCCCAATCGCCCCGCGTCGGGCATCACGGTGTAAATTTAAGATGGCCTGAGAATTTTCTAAGAGACTTTCCCAATGTTGATCTAGTACAAGGACCTTGGCTAACCCCTTACTTCTAATTCCTAGATAGAACGTCCCGTTCCATACACCTACCATACGTTCCGTATATACTCAAGCGAAGATTTCTCTCTGCGCCAACGTGGTCTTTGATCGCACTGTTGTGGATATACTTCCTGTCGTCAAGAAGTGTCAAACCACGTACTTTATCTCCTAGCGATCTCGCGATAGATGCGTGGGCGCCTTGCTTATATCGAATATTTGTCTAAAGTCGAGTAAACCGGAGCTATGACTACCACAGTGAGTTTTTATTTACTCATGATGCGATCAATAGCACTGCAATGTTGAATCTGGTCTGTTTCATACATGGAAGATTTCCTTTTCTTTTAACTATACGATGCTATGTTCAAATATTTTCTTCGTATGGAAATATCTCGTCCCCTAGTCCTTGTCACCTGCATTTTGTGCCAAACTTAATTAACGCCTTCCATACTAGACTCGGCCCAACGGATTCCCGACTCTGAACATGGCATCTTCCAACAACAGAAACACGCAGAATTTAGGCTCGCTCGGCAGTTCATGGCAGCAGAGTATTTGGGGCGATATCAGTACGCTTAATCCTGCTCGCGACACAGCAAGCTCCAGAGGTATGATTATAATTTAGACGAGATGAGTTCATAGTGCTAAAACTTAGCTGACATACAATAGGTTCTGACGAACTTTCACCGACTGCTCCTTCAGGATCTGCACAGTTGAATCCACTTTCTGAGCCTGTAGTATGGACTTCAAGAGTATGGAAATCGACGAATACGAATCTTAACAACGTCTCCCCAACGCACACAAAGAATAATCTTTCATACGCCTTTCACGAAAGCAAAGATAATTCTAGTATGTATGTTGTCCGCCAGTCTATTAGCCAGGGTGCTGCCACTCTCTCGAGCAGAACTATGCCCCCTGGACCTGTGGAGAGTCCCCCTTCCTTACGGTACAATGCAGCCGTTGGGGGAACTGTTGGTGAAGAAAGGGGAGGATTATATTATCCACAGCCCCCTTCCCAGCTGAATCCGGATGCCTCCGTATCCAATAGGCGCAACTCGGCAGACCCTAGCTTTCTCAGTGCTGGTCACAATCGGCCTGGGCCCTTCCCCGGTCGACAGCCCGAGACTAATACTTCGATACATCCGGGTCAGTTTAGGGAACCAGCATATCCCTACTCTAAAGGAGCGCATACTTCCTCAGAACATCAACGTCCCTCAATCTCTAACGCATCCGTTTCCTTGACATCGGAAGCAGCTCGTGGTCAGACTCTTTCCTTTTCCAACAGTGGTATAGATTCCGACTGGAATGAAGCTTTCGGCAGGAGTCTCACATTTGAGGACACCAACGAGTCTCTTAACGGGTATACGAGCAATGGATATAGTAACTCAGCCATCCAATCATTCCCACCCCACATACAGCCCAACCCTAGCTCACAGTCTTGGCAACACGAGTTTAGCAATGGCGCGAGGAACTTCAGTCATGGAGCTCAGCAAGAGACTTGGACTGAGGCCCCACACGCATCCTATTCCAATGCTAAGAGGGGTTCAGTGGAGAGGAGCTCTCCAGCTGGTAGCTCATACCGGCTCCAGCTCAACAGTCCAAGAAACTTGTCGGGGACCCCTAATGCACGAACGGATGTTTGGAATCGACCAGTGCAACGGAATTCTATCGTGCCACAAGATTTGGATAGACAGCAGCAGAGTTCTCAATTTCCCCATCAACAACCTGGGCTCTACTCGGCTTATTTTAACTCGCAAATCCCCCCGTATCCAGCATCATATGATCAGTATACTCAAGTGTCGGCCTATCGCCCTACAGCACCGGCCCCCGCCTATGTTAACTATGTACCAGTAGGTCTTTCTCTTCAATCAGGCCAGAATGGAGGCCCAGGCGTCAGGAGCCAGCTCCTAGAAGAGTTTCGGGCTCTCAGCAAATCAAACAGGCGTTTTGAGTTGAAGGTAAGTAGTATTTTGCCCCGGCACTATTGCGTAGCGACTAATTACTGAATTTAGGAAATATTCAACCACATTGTCGAGTTCAGCGGTGATCAACACGGGTCGCGTTTCATCCAGGACAAACTCAGCAATGCCAACAGCGAGGAGAAAGACCGCGTCTTTAGAGAGATCGAGTCTAATGCGCTTCAGCTGATGAAGGATGTATTTGGCAATTATGTCATTCAGAAGTTCTTCGAGCATGGCAATCAAGTCCAGAAGAAGCTTCTTGCTTCGCAGATGAAAGGGAAGGTTGCAGACCTTTCAATTCAGATGTACTCATGCCGCGTAGTGCAAAAGGTCCGTGGTGTGCTAACTTCAAGATGATGGGTGGTAACTGACTCTGCCTTAGGCTCTCGAGCATGTCTTGGTTGAGCAACAGCATGAGATTGTTGAGGAGCTCAGACCAAATATCGTACACATCGCCAAGGACCAGAATGGTAACCATGTTGTTCAAAAGGTCATCCAGCACTTCCCAGAGATCTCCATTCCGTTCATCATGGAGGCATTCCAGGGTCAGATTGAGCAATTAGCTGCGCACGGCTACGCCTGTCGTGTTATCCAACGCATTCTGGAATACGGCACACCAGCTGAACGGAAGAGGCTGATGGCAGATATCCACGTTTGTACCGCGAAGCTCCTGACTGACCAATACGGGAACTACGTGATTCAGCACATCATAAGTCAGGGGGAACCAGAAGATCGTCGCATTATGATTCGACAAGTCATTGATAGAGCTATTGCTCTATCCAAGCACAAATATGCCTCCAACGTCGTCGAGAAATGCATCCAGTTTGGGACAGTAGATGAGAGAAACGCCATTCTTGCCAAACTCACGGCTCAAAGTGGTGACGGGACAAACCCACTTCAGGTTCTGATGAAAGACCAATTCGGTAACTATGTACTTCGTGAGTCATTTATTTCTAAATCATGGTGCCTAGGATATTAAGACTGACCCTCTTACAGAGAAGATGGTCGAGTATCTACAGGAGCCGGAAAAAACGGCCTTTGTGTCAGAGATCATGGACTATGTCCCTCTTTTGAAGAAACAAGGAGCTGGCCGCCAGAACGCGGGCCTTGACCGACTTTATGTCGCGGTCCAAGGTATTCTCAATCCTTCGGAACGTGACACCAACAGAGACACTACTACCGCGGAGACAGCTCCTTCAACACCAAACTTAGCCGTCGAAGCGAGCTCAGCTGTGCCCACTCCTTCACTCACTACAGAGCAAAATAGTCCACAGAGCAGCAGCCCACCTAGTACCAGTATCAGCACCATTGATGAGACCAACGAGGAAGCGAAGATAGTCCAGGTCTCTGAAAAGGTGCCATCGCCGGTACGTGTCCGGGAAAATTAGAACAGGCTGCTTTCCTGCTTATATTCGGTTCGTGCATACTTTCGGCCTATTCTTGTACACCAATAATTTGCATTCAAGTCGTGTGCAAAACATCCTAAAGTAATTCCGGTTCCCTACTACTATGCATTATATCGGATTAGAAGCTGGTTATCAATCATGGTAACCTCGGAATTCGCACATGGTCCAGGATTCGGAAATACTCCCAGACATTTCTCTGCATTACTTGCATACATAACGAGTCTATAACGTTCCGCACATTGCGTGAGGTTATTCTGAACATGTATCTTTTTCCCCCTACCCACATTTCACGATACGTTCATGGCTTATGGCTGGATAAGGGGTTGGCGCTTTCTCTCGTGTGCTGGCGGCATTTATTTGGTGTAGAACGGACCACATAAGGAAAAGGGATATGGCATAGCTTGGGAGCCCGCAGTGTCGATCTTTTCTGATTTTTTGTTTTTATTCTATTCTATTTTATTTTCGGGAGTTTTTTATTATCCAGTCAGTGAAGGACAGGGATGGGGAGCTAACTACACTTGTCTTTTCCGGAGTGTCGAGAGCGTTTGAATTTCCAAGACTGGCATAGAGCCTAGCAACGGGATATTATCTTTGTCGGCGTTCATGACTAGAGAAACAAAAGTGGTCTAGACGGTGCGACTCACCAAGACTGTCTCGTGTCTAGAAGTACCTAGGTATCTGCCTATCTAGATAGCGTGACAAAGGGCATAAGCTACGGACGTAATTTTAAGGAATTCAACTAAGTACATCTATCTATGAAGTTTCAGATCAATACAATACAAACTAGTATCATTATATTGAATTGAGCTCTCTACTTCGTAGAACGCAGCACATCTGGATGGTTGCGTCATTGGCGAGGTAGTAGTGAGGACCCAGAACCTTCAGGTATGCTTGGCTTATTATTAATAATCCATTCCAAATCAAGTTTGTCATCATTGTTAACCCCTCCAACCTGAAGGTATAAGTTACGTTTCGTAGTATTTTTCCTGGATAATGCACATGTTCATTTAGTAGGCATTCATTCCTCACTATATTTCTACGAAAAAATTACAAAAGAATGGCGCTCAAGATTTTCTTGTGTGTATCTCTCCCCTCTCTTACCTCCTCTTGTTTCTTGCTTCCCCCTCTCCCGACTTAGGTGATGAGAGTAGTATTATGGGTAAATGTATTAGGGGACTAATCGTGGGACATGGGGTGTGTGTGTGCAGGACCGGCGTCACAGGATTAGTCGCCGGCGACGTGCTGTACGTGCTCGCGAAAAAATACCCCGACTTCGAGTACGCCGCGCTCGTGCGCTCCGAGAGCAGTGCTGCGCGCGTCCGGGAGGCGTACCCAGACGTCCGCGTCGTGCTTGGATCCCTTGATGATTCCGACTTGCTGAGGAGGGAGGCGGCTTGGGCGGATCTCGTGTTGCGTGAGTCATGCTCTTTCGTTGTCGTGTAAAAAGTCTGTCTATCCTTGGAGCAGAGCTATGTCCTTTTTCTCGCTTTGTTGGAACTGTACTTTTCGGTACATTCCATTAGAGTCAAAGTTAAGATCGAATTTGTGATTACGTCGCTGTCTATGTTTGGGTTACTGGTCTACTTCTGGCGTTCTTGCCAGGTCCCTGTCAAATCTTGTTTCAAGATGCTTTAGTCGGTGTGGCGAGAGGGCTGGAAGCATGCTGCGTGAAGAAACAAAATCCTAGTAGCGGCGTGGTTTCGACGGACTACGGGGATTTTTAGGTTCTCATAATAGTGAGTCGTGAATGATAATGACGGAGACTAATAGACGAATTCCTCCCACAGATGCCGCTGATGCTTCGGATCACGAAGGCGCGGCGCGCGCCATAGCCGCCGGGTTGGTGGAGGGACACTCGGCCTCCCGGCCTAGATATTGGCTGCACACGGGCGGCACTGGAATCCTGACGTACTTCGATACGGTGGAAAATCGGCTCGGCCAGCCGTCCGATCTCATCTTCGATGATCTCGACGGCGTAGAGACCCTCACTAGCTTCCCTGATGAGGCGTTCCATCGCAACGTCGATAAAGTTGTGCTGGAATGCGGGACCGCGCACGCCGATACAGTTAAAACGGCTATTGTTTGTCCTCCTACTATCTACGGTATGTACTCTTGCTTGTTTCTTGTAGATTGACTCTGTCGGGGGGGCGGGGACGAGAATAAGATTGTCAACATTATTATAAAAACCCTCTTGCGTCTGTCTGGGCGCGTCATAGCGGGTTCAACCTATGTAAGAGTTCCTACTGATTTTTTTTTTTTCCGAAGGGGATGGCCGTGGTCCCGTCTCTGGTCGTAGTCGCCAGTGCTACGAGATGGCCAAGGTAATCCTGACAAAGGGCCATGTGCCCATCATCGGGACCGGCTTAGCTACGGTGGACAACGGTATGTCTGAGTCACCCACCGCCTTGCTCTAATCTAAGTTCACCGCTAACCAGCGCTCAACTTTGCATGCACAGTCCACATCCAAGACTTAACCCAAGCCTACATCCTCCTAATCGAGGCCGCCCTAGCAGGCAACGATAGTAAGGAACTTTGGGGTGCGCGGGGATACCATGTGACATCGACCGGGGAACATGTGTGGGGACCACTAGCGCGGACGATGGCGGCAAAGGCGCGGGAGTTGGGCCTGTTGAAAGGTGACGGAGAAATCGAGGAATATCAAATGGGCAAGGAGGAGGCGCTCGAAACCGCAGGCTTCGAAGCTATTAGCTGGGGCCTCAATTCGAGGTGCAAGGGGCGGAGGTTGAATAAATTTCTAGGCTGGAAGGCTGAACATCCTTCGCTTAATGATGAGGTCCCGGGGATCTTAACTTCTGAGGCTAAGAGGTTGGGGTTGCTATGATCATGTTTCGCATATGGATGGTGGTCACGGTCACTACGGCGTAGTATATTAGTGGGCAGGTGTAGGATATAATTCTCATCGTACATAAAACGTACAATATCGCCAATGCTAACATCGATACAAGTGAACTCTTCGTTGGAGCCGCTATGGATAGCAGGTGGTAATTCATCTTAAAAAAATAAGGAGCGTTACGGTACTGGCCCAAAGAAAACTACCTGCACAGTAATGTCGTCCCGAATATCTCTCGAGTTTGGATAGCGAAACGCTAAGGCGCCGCGGACCATCTCTTCATCAGCCCCACCGAGTCCGTTGCGCATGAGGTGGACGGCGGCGTTGTCATCGCGAAACGTTGCCTTGCGTTCTTCATATTTGCACTGCCGTTTCCAGCCTAGTACAACTGGGCCAAAGTCTTCTGCTTGTTTTTCCGGTTCTACGGTTGCTCCCTTCCGCTGGCGGTCGTACCACTTCCCCACAAGGTCAACGGCTTGCTTACTTGACATGGTATCCCACAGACCATCCGTAGCTAAGATTAGGAAGCTAGGTCGTCCTTCTTTAGGATCAGGAATCTGTGTCGTCGTGACAAGTGGCTCGGCCGTAACGTAGGGTCCATCCTTATAGTTCTTGTAACGTGTTTGGGAAGGCAAACTCAAACCGTTGAAATGATAGCGCAGGTTCTTCTTGAGGGCCGCCGTCCACTTCCACATGCCGTCGCCGAAGGTTCGCGATGGTTGCAAACCCCAGACCCTGCCTCCTTGAACAATGTCTGGTTCATCGGGGAATTGCGCCTTTATACGCGCCGCTTCTGATGGAGTCGCCCCGGTGCAGTCCTCAGAGAGTGCCGTGGTTACCCATTTTCCGTCCGCTGCTTTCTGCCCCAAAACGGCGCGGCAATCTCCCGTCGACGCTACATGTAGCTTCCGACTTTCCGGGTCGAAGAGTGTGAGAAGGGCACAAGCTCCAGCGTACGCGGGCTCGAGCCGTCTAGCTTTCTCGGCGAAGGGCAAATCGCTCTCTATGATAGCCGTAGCGGATTTCACTAGTGTGTCGTCAAGTGTAGTGAAAGAATTCTTCAGTGCCTGCTGCACGGCCTCCTCAGACACGTCGCTGTCGTCGGTGGGCTTGGCGTCTGCGAGGGACCGACGCACAAATGGCATAAGCTGCGTCTTTAGTAGATTCGAGAGCTGCCAACCGCAGTGACCGTCGAAGACCGCCCATGCCATCCACTTGCTACCGCCATCGGCGGCGCTAAAGGGGTTCGAAAAACTACCATGTACGAAGGCGTCCTCGCACGGGCTGTTGGAGGCAAGTTGTGCTCCATCGTAGCGGTCGACCCCACCCGGTGCACCCCGAACTGTGAAGGTATGCTCGTTGAGCTGCCGCGTGACATCTTCCAGGGTTGGTGGCTTCGTATATGCGACCTGATCAGATACACCCAGCTCGTTGAGATCTGGTGTTGTTATGGTGGTAGGAGTCACGCGGGATGCTTGGGCGGTAGCCGAGGGTGCTGCCCGCTTGTCACTCTTGCCATTACGGTAGAGTGCCCATCCAGTAGCCAATCCGGCGGCGAATGAAACAACGCCGATACCGACAGCGGAGGGTGAGCCTGTCTTGCTAGTCTCGGTGCTGGAGAATCGTGGTCTAGGTAGTGGCTGATAGTGGAGGCGGGTTATGGTCACGAGACGTGGCCGTTGACGAATTAATCTTTGGGAAATCATGCTTGTCTGGCCGGGAGAATGATATATCCAGGTCTCGAGTCCTGGATATATTGATAAGTAAATAAAGCGGTGGCGGTGAGATGTGCTATGTGAAATGTGAAATGTGAAACGTGAGCAAGAAGTATAACTAGTGGTACCCTGTCTTGGTGACCTAAGGCGGCTGACCTGAGGCTAAGCAGAGAATATGAGAGATAGTGAGGACTTGTCCCCCTTCAGATCGCGACCTCCCCTGATACTACAGTCAGCTTATTCAAGCTTTATATACGCAATACCAGATGATCTGGAGCCTGCTTTCGTTGTCGACAATTGGCACTCCAAATTGCTGAGCTCGGACCACTGAAATGACCTAACCTTCAGCAGGCAAGAAGGGATCGGCAGGGGTCCGCAGATCTACCTACATACCTCTTACTATGTAGTACACGATACACTACACAGGTAGTACCCTTAATTTTAGCGTATGCTATTTCAATTAAAATGAAGCTGTCATGACTATGGGAAGTAACAATAGGTAAACAACATTTGGTATTCTTAGAATAGGTACCTAAGGACAGATACCTAAGGTATGCAGGCTCGGGCCTAATAGGCAGGCTGGGTGTACCTTAGCAGGCCAGGCTTCTGGGGGTTAGCGAGGCTTGTGCGAGGCTTCCATGTGTTAGACCTATAAGTCCTGCAACTATTAGCCAAGTATCTACCCCTCTATAGATATAGTAGCTCTCGGTAATGTAAGCGAGCTTAAGAGTAGTAGTCAACAGGCTTGAACGCGGTAACAAAAGGACGTTTATTAATAATTGAAACATTCATCACTGTGAAGTGAGGTAGTTGATGGCATTTAAAAATGTAAATGTTTAATAGTTTGTTGACGTTTATTTTCTCAACCTATTTCTTGTTAGATTATCTTAGGCCTAGATTAGCAGGTTATAAAACCACGCGGGATCTATTAGCACTACTACTACGTTAGTTGTATTGAGTTACTGATTCTCTCTGTAATATTGTCCCATTCAAACCTCTACTATTATCTGATAGATAGAGCAATGATTTGTGACGATGATAATAGCTTATTTGCTTAGTCCCCGATGCACTCATCAACATCAAAACGAAAACTCGAGATTTCTTAGAGACCCCATATGACCCCTTATAAATACATAGTAGGTGGCTACACTAGATCTCTAGATCTCTAGACCTACAGATTATAGTAGCTACTACACACCTGCTATAATAATTCCCGCTATTGCGCATAAAAGTTACCAATCTGATGGGACCATCCCGCCGCCTCGGCCGAGTCTACCAGCCCTCCGAGGCAGACTACCTCTTTAAAAAGGGGGAATTCGCGGGGGAAAACGTGGGGGACGGTCCAGTAAAAAAAGGACCTCGGTTGAGTTACCGTACCTGGCTATTTCTGCGGGCCCGCTCCTTTGTACATATCCAACCTAGGTACACCCTTGCTGACTTTCATCGTTACTCTTATTGAGCAGCAGTCATCATCAGGTCATGTAACAATTCCAATACTAGATAGTATCTATCTATCTAGGTATAATCACCACCTAGTAGTAAGAAAATATTCATCTAGCACAAGGGGAAGAGTGCAGAGAAACATATATACGCATAATGGCCGACTTAGTCAAGGTCTCGTACTCGGGGCGTATAGCCACCATCACCATCGACAATGACAAAAAGCTGAACGCCTTGGGCATGGAGGGATACTACGCGATTTCCAAGGCCCTTCGAGACATTGCCATACGCGACGACATCTACATCACCATCCTGACCGGAAAGGGCCGGTATTTCTCCGCGTAAGTCATATTCAGTTTTCCAGATAAACATGCACAGAGAGAGAGAGAGAGAGAGTATTTGAGGCGAGAATATATATATCAAGCGTTCAAGAGGGTGTTTAGCGCGAACGGTAGCGCTGTCCCATAATCGCCCGAGACACAGCACAGTCTAGAGTCACACTGCCCGAACATCCCCACATAAACAATGAAAAGAGACCAAACAAACGGGCACAGACGTCAGCTAACATACCAACCCCAGCGGCGCCGACGTGTCCGTAGGCCGGGACCTCCCGCCCGACGTCGACCCCTACAAGGAATGGCTGCGAACTTTCGTAGCCAACAACCTCAACATAACCCAGGCGTTCTACAGCCACCCCAAGATCCTGATCGCGGCTCTGAACGGGCCGGCAATCGGACTCTCTGCGGCTCTGACGGCCTTCGCTGACTTCGTCTACGCCGCGCCGCACACCTTCCTGCTGACGCCGTTCTCGTCACTCGGGCTCGTGGCTGAGGGCGGCGCGTCGCAAGCCTTCGTGCAGCGCCTGGGCATTAGCAAGGCAAACGAGGCCCTGATCATGAGCAAGCGCATCACCATCGACGAGCTCGTCGTTACGGGCTACGTGAACAAGGTTTTCGCGTGTGATAAGGGTGATGACGAAGGCTTCATGCGCCAAGTGCTGCAGGAGGTCGACGATCGCCTGGGCGACCATCTCATCGGCGACTCCTTGACTGGCATCAAGGCGCTCATCCGGAAGCCGGAGCGCGAGATCCTCGACAGGCAGACGGTTGCAGAGGTATTTGCCGGCTTGGATCGCTTCGTCAAGGGGATTCCTCAGAAGGAGTTTCAGAAGATTGCCTCGGGCCAGAAGAGGCACAAACTATGAATGAGATGGAGCGAGCGCCGAGTGCCGAGCAGGCATGTAGTCATCGTGCGAAAGAACTTTCGTCTAGGTTAGATTTCTATAGAGCTGTCCAACCCTTATAAATTGGCTATCAACATACAAATACCACATCACAACGAACCCATCCACATGAGTATCATCACGCAAGTAACCCAAATAAAAGGCTCGTCCTTTTCCAGTACTCCTGTGACGCTTTCATAAGGCGGCGCTCTGCTTCATTGTCGAGGCCCGTCTTCTTCAAAACCTCTAAACTGAGATCTTTCATCGCCTTAACCGAGTCGGTATTCCCAATGTTTAGATAGTGCTGCAGAAGGTTAATATCAAACAGCCACTGAATGAATACGTCTCTGCTGCGCTTGGATGCCTTCTTGCCGGTTGCCTTTGCATTGTCGTCATTTTCTGTTGATGCCTCATCCTTGTCATTCTTGTCGTCTTCGTCTACTTTGGACGCAGATTCCGCCTCGTCTAAGCCTAGAATAGTGGCCGTGAGTTCCTTGCGCCACACAATCGCAAGTTGTTGACTTAAAACGCGCTTCAGAGTCTTGGCAGCAGCTAGGGTCCAGAGATCGACACCTAGATCATCCATTGAAACAGTAATATTTCGTAGAAGCTTGAAAGTGCTAGGAGAAGGCTGCGTAGGCAAGGCTGGCTCTCCCTCCCATAACGCTCGGCCAGCCACCCGTTGCTGTGTCAGCGTTGTCGCGGCGAATTCCTCCAGCGACGCTACAGACACATGGATTGCAAGTTTTTCATGCAGTGAAGGGACATTATCCAAGCCGAAAGACCGCACTCCCTCAAGTTTAGGTAGACGGCTCCGGATGTCCCTCAAGATCCGGAGGATATACGTGGCAATTTGTCCGTTGTCCAATCCATCCTTTCGACCTTGCCACAACTCCGTCAGTTGCTCGTTGAGGTCTTCAAATGCCTTTATTAGCGTTTCGTCGAGTCGTGTGTGCAGTAGTTGTGGGTCATCTTTGCTTAAGAGATCCTGTCTCGTCTCAATGACCTCCTCATCTTCGATTTCGTCTTCATCATTATCCCACCTCTGCCGTTTAAGCTGCTCTACTAGATCACCAACGTTGCCAATTATGTGACGCCACGATTCATACCCGGTGATGGCTCGTGCGACGGCATCATTTCTCCCGTAGACGCGAGATACAACTGCGTGAGTAACTTGAGCAGCGCCGACGGAAAAGTCCATCCCAAGCATCTCGTCATCCCAAAGGCCGTGTTGGCGATCAGTAACGCCTGGTTGCCACGCCTCCAATGTGGCAGCAACTTCAGTCCCAACGAGCTTGAGCCTTGCCACCTTCGTTTCTATGAGTTGTAAGAGATGATCATTGATGGCTTTTCGCAAACTGTCGAGCATTATAGACGGATCAAACCCTCTAGCCTTTCCGCCATCCCGAATCCATTGCTGTAGAGTACTTGTCCGCAATTCTATGATAGCTTTGAATTCGGAGATGTGCTCGAGCGTATTGCTGAGGCCGCTTAAAACAGTTTCTCCGCCCTTCTTCGCCCAACCCGTGAGCATTTCCTTGGCTTGTTTTCCGTCCAGGTCGTCATGTCGTATGAAAGGTGTGAAGTACCGGATGTCATCACCGCACCACCTCTCGAAAATATCCACCCTGAGGCCTTCCAGAGACCGTAGTGCTTTGTCGGTGAGAAGGGGTTTCTTCTTGAGTTCTAGTAATGCCTCTGGTAGCTTATTAGGGACTAATGCTTGCACATCCACTAATGTCTTGGTGTATAGCTCAAGGCCTCTAAGGATATTATCCGTGCCCTTATCCTTCTCGTGTTCCTCAAAGTCAAACTCATACGTAATTGCCTCGGCCCTAATGCTCAGAAACCGCCGTAAGACGTCCCTCGTGCCGGAACTTGATGAAATGCTATATGCGGACAAGGCTTTGAGTATATCAGTTATGTCCGTCCCCTCCCCAACCTTTCGCAGCACCTTCTCAACTGCGCGTATAAGTTTTCTCCTTAATCCATCCAAGTTCTTCTTCGCAGCCTCGACCGCACTTCTAATTTCTTCGTCCGAGGCCTTCAGATTTCCGAAACTAGACACAAGCAATCGACTAAGCACGAAGACTTTTGCTGCCAGCACGAGTCGGTCCCCCCTGCTTTCCTCTGCACCTTTACTTGTGCCCGCCTTCAGCAACCGGCTGACAGCAAGTCCGCATGCCTTAAGTAGTTTGATGCGCGCAGTCTGACTCAAAGCAGCCTGTGCATCCTCATTGCCACGGAATCTCCCCAAGCCCACGTTCTTATTGTCAATGACGGTGCGGCCGCATTGGCTACCCATGTGACCGAGCACCTCCTGGGCCGACAGCATATCCTCCCGCATCTGCACGATAGTGTCGGCGGTGCCGAGTAGTTGGCGGTAGCTATTGCCGACCTGGGTGCGCAGACGGGCTGATTTCTCGTCGATCTGGGTGTGTAACGTCTTGTGAATGGCACGGATTTGCGGGAGCGTGTATGTCGTGAAGATTTGAGCTGAGCTTGTCAGCGTCGATGTGTCGGGTGTTGCCATTTTTGGCGTGAGAGAGGCCCGGCCCGGCTCGTCCCTAGAAGGAGTCGTGGTTGTGTTATCGTGGTCTAAGCATTGGTATGATGAGGTTTTGAGCTATCCAAGCAGGTAGGTAGATAGCTTTGTGCTAGATAAAGGTGCTGTCTGCGGCAGGGATTGCCAGATTTACAACCTGGCAACAAGGGTCAGATCTGACAGCTGCTAACAGGCGTCCGTCATCAATAAATGGATAACAGCAACCTAGCCCAGTCAAGTTGGTCCATCCCAACTGTATCAAGCAAAAAAGAATGTTAAAAAGCTCTTGTTATTCTCCGAACAACAGGAGTTTAATGATGAGAGTGGGACTCGAACCCACGCGGATTGCTCCACCGCGAAGTTCTTGGTGATCTTGATTGCTCAAGTCTACCTGAACACGGCGCCATAACCACTCGGCCATCTCACCGGAGGTCGTTAGTGTTGACCAATTGATGGTGAGCCGGGTCAGTTTTGCAACTCATATTGTGTGTATCTAGGCTATGTGGGGACAACTTGGTGGACTTTATGAGTGTGTCGCCCGAAGAGTGGCCTATTCTGGTATCCCGTATCCACCAGTTAACACTAGAGGCCTACGTACCTAGGTAGATATCTTGAAAGTGCGACGAGCTATATCATGGAAACCTCATTCTATACCTAGGTACGCCCACTTAACTAAACTGAGAGTTACTCACGTAACAGGAATATTCAGGTACTTGATTGAGGGCGAGGATACTAGGTTGGTGAATAATACCAAAGAATCTCTATTGACACTGAGAGGTGGTCTCTCCACAACCATGCCCTGCATTGAAAAACCTACGTGATAGCCACCGGAAAGGTTATGGGGGAAATATCGGTACGGTCAATGAATCTCAGTAATTCGAGTATTTCCCTCGAATACTCCTAGATGTTCTCAATCACGATGTCCCGATTCACAGCATAAAATACTGCAGATCGCCGCTGGGTTCAGTAGATGAAATGTAGGAAGATCCTCGGGATCATCACGGGCGCGCGCAAGGCAATGCTGCGAATCTCAACGGTGGCCTTGAGCTTACCAAGGTTCATATGGTAAGAATCTAGCACCCCATCCGTACCACTCTGTAGGTGACGATCCGGTATCAATACTGTTGCTTGGAGGTTCACCTCACACCTTATCTCCCGAGAGCACTAATGTTTGAGATTCATGAAGTAGATAGGAGAGGTCGTTCGATCGCTTCTTCTACATTATAATAATGAATATTCAAGTCAGAATCGCAGTTCCTCCAGAATAGTGTGGGACCGAGAAATGCATAGGTGCTCATCGTGCCGTGTCCGTTTCAGGTATACCCCTTCTATAGAACCCTTGCGAGTGATGTACCGTAGGGGAGAATAGTGCTTGATGGAGGAAAGAATTCAAATGTTACCTAAATACCGAGTACTATGAAGAGACACACTAGTGGTAGGTGACATCGTAGTCCAAGTATTTTGCGAGTATGAACCGTGTGGCGGAAAATTACCTACGTCGGCTTAACCCCGAACATGTTCTATAATCAAACTAACACGCAACTTTCTAGCTGCCATACTCACTCTCGCTTCACTATCAGTATAGATTTTACTTGAAGCGCGCCTTCTCGGTAGTCCCCGATAACATGCGCAGGTCAATCGGCTTTTCACTCTTGTCGCCTCGATTGTGCGGGCTGGTTTGATCATTTGATTAAGCAGTGTCAAGGTTGCGAGATGCATTTCCCCCCACAACCACCACTCGTCGAGGAGAATGCAACGGCATAAGCCAAACCATGACATCTTCTTCTCGGAAACCAAGTAGTCATTTGATAACTTTGACCTCGTGATGAAGTATTTTACCTGGTGATGTCGGCTCATACCACGGTCCGAATGCAGCTCCAGTCTATCCCCCAGATTGGCACGTAAATCATGGAGAACCTCGTAGATAGAGTGGTAAGTAGAAGATTTATTTCATCGACAGCATCTGACACGCAGATAGATGCTCCCCATTGCGAAAGGGTTGCTCCCCGATGTTCTGATTGGCAAAAATGAGCGGGAATGATGCTCATGATGCTACAGGTCCATTCATCCATGCCCTAATTTGGCCACCTTGCTTTTGCGCACGGATGGGGCAGAGAGGCTTCTGGAGCTTTGCCTACCCGCGCCCGCGCATATGCGACATCTTGGACAATTCAACCGGCCCTTTTCTTCGCCACTAAGGTGTGGGCAGCCACACCTCAAGTTAATCCGTCACCACCAGTCGGCTGCCGGGACAGCTCGATATCCAGTCCAGTCACAAATAAGCCCAATCCCTTTTAGTAAAGTAGGTTCAAGCTAGTTGTTCGAGCATGAAGCCCTTGAGGTCAACGGCTCTCCGTCGTCTGATCATCGCTATTAGGCTTTTTGATACTTTTTTTTCTCATCCCATCATTAGACTACTCTTCGGGTGTATCCGCACCCCTACCACGACCCAGATCGTAACGATTTCGGGCTTGGCCGTCTGATGTCAGAACCCTAAGAGGAGAGAACTGAGAGGTTCGAATCGATCACCCCAACCTAGAAACCAAGGGCAAGGTGAATATCTATACTCTTGCCAGAAGACAGCAGCTGTCTTTTAGCAGTGTATTGCGGCGGGTGATACTTTTGCTCTCTCAACCGTCACTGACCGTGGCCTTTGCCGAGTGATTTGAATGTTAGTTGGTGTCTAGTAAGATAATCAACCCGATGAGCATAGATTTCTAAGCTAGTCGCCTTCGAAGCAAGTAGCACGTTGGAGTATCTGTGATTTTCATTCAAGGCCGTCCATGTGGCGATCCGATGCGGTTCGTCTGATACAAGAGGCTGATTTATCCGGCAGTTCCTTCTGATGCCGTTCGTAAAGCTCACCTATTCCAATGCTAGGCGTAGATCATCTCCATGCAGTCGACGACCCGCAGTCTCGTTTTCGCCTTCAAGGCGCCGCTATACTACTATATCTGAAGGCTTAGCCCTCTCGTTATGGACTTAAAGCGAGAGTTAATTTTTGCTTCCTTTCATCCTTTCTGTCAGCGTGTTTAGTGAGCTGCCATAACACGCCTTGTTTCCGTGGCACAATCTTCAACATGTGTACGTTAACTAGTATTGCTACTGCAAACACCGTGGGGGTGGCTATGCCCTCTATCGATCCATTCCGCTTCTCCAGCAGTCAACAGAGCCTCGCGATAGCGATCATTATAGCCTCCACGGCTCTCGGCTTCATAGTACTATGCATCAGAGTGGCTGGCAGGGTGTCATCACATCAATTTGCGTTGGGTAAGCAACTTATGGCACGTTTCGAATAAGCAGCTAACACATGGAATAGACGATACCTTGGTATGCATAGCTATGGTAAGCGGTCGACGATATATAGCTGTCTATGAAGGAAACGAACTGACGGTGTGTCGTCTATAGGTATTATCAATACTAGAAACGGCAGCTAGTTATATGTGTTAGTTCTGAGCGGTGCGATGATATGGTCCATGTCACATATGCTGACCTATTTCAAGTTATCAAGACGAATTTCATAGGAATCAGATGGCAGGACATTCCGCCCCACGATCCTGTACCAGGTTTGGTATGGAATTACGCAATTGAGATTCTTTACAATCCAATCCTAGCGCTAGTAAAGACATCGATACTACTCTTCCTGCTCCGCCTTTTCGGGCAGAAGCCTGGGGTGAGGCGCTTCATCATATGGGTGAACACTGCCAATATCGGGATGATGATCGGAGTCTTCTTTGCCACTGTATTTCAATGCGTCCCTATCAGCAAGACATGGGAGACAACTTTAGAGGGGACATGCATTGATAGAAGAATTTTGTTCACTGTCTCGTCCTCGTTTAATATTGTCGCCGATATGCTCATCCTAGCACTACCGCTAAAGATATTCATCGGTTTGAAGATACCTAAGCGTACCAAGATCGCTCTGATGTTTGTTTTTCTGCTAGGCTTCCTGTAAGTCTCCCTCGTAGCAACCCGGCCAAGAAAGGAGGCGCATGGTGGCTGATTCCGCTTGAAATTTAGGACAACCATTACGAGCATTGTCCGCCTTGTCCTTCTTGTTCAAGGGCTATTTATGTTAAATACATCGTTGAGCGCCGACGCCAACATCGGCTTCGTGACATCCGCTATCGAGACGAACCTTGCGATCATCACAGCATCGGCACCAGCGTTAAGACCGTTACTTCGTACATGGTTTCCTAGACTATTCCGTGTTGATCGCGACGAGGTTGTCGGCAACACGGAGCGTAGGGTGTTGGGCACGGCGGCAACGCGGATGACGCGGCTCAAGTCACAGACGCAGCTTCAGAGCCAGAGCCCTCGGAAGAGCGAGGAGGCGATCATGACATTCAATGGCATTGTCAAGAAAAGTGACATCATTATCCAGTATGATAGCCCCAGGTTGGACAACATGCGGCCGGGCACGGCTACCCGGAGCCAAGCAGACTTCGAGAGCCAACAGGTAGAGAAGTGGATATAGTGCCTACTTTTCCCTACTTTTCTCTATTTGCTTTTTCCCGCTCGACTGTCATTAGCGTCAACGTATGAGATCGGAATACTTGGGTAATGGCTCTCCGGCGTTCGAGGTGGAAAATACCTGTTCATTTCCAGTGCGCATCGGTGTGGCGTAGGAGTTTCTGATTGTGGGTGCATGGGGGGGCTCGTTCAAATAATGTATCTACGCATTAATGTTTACTAAAAAGGAAAAAAAAAAACCTTCGAACGCGAAAAGAATGGCTCGAGATTAAAACCTATGCTCGGATACTGCCCTCACTCAGTGCCATGATCACGATGGTGACTAACGATGACCTGAGAGAAATGCGGGATATGTCTCAGACGTCGACGATCCCCCATCGTCGATTCCGGTCCGGCTTTGCATATCTATTGACCCCGGATTCTGACTGGACGACATTCTGTATGGAGGGTGGAGAATGGATATGTACGATGAGTTCAGGGACCTACGCTACACACACTCCTACGCATGCTGGTACGTGTAGGCAATGCACATGATACTGATAAGAGCTGAAAGACTCTTGGCACGATATGTTGTAACTTCCCCGCATTATTCGATCATCTTTAATACTGTGTCTTTCTAGAAGAACAGAAGAGCCTCCGGCAGGGCTTTTCTTTTCATTCGCTAGATACCCCTTGCACAACAGTAGTCGTGCGCTTGATGCCCAAGGATTGATGTGTAGCTCAAAACGTCCGAGCCTTCGACGGGCACGAACGACCTTAATCTAATGGCACGAGAGGATATAGCAGATACTCAAGACTTTAAGTTTCATATGCGAGAATGTTTTTCTTTTCTCCTTCATTAGGTGGCTTCTTGGGTCAGCATCTTTGCATATCGTGCAACACATCGTTTTTGGGGTTCTCATATCCCATTCGTGGATAAAGTATAAGGTCGTAGATGGACGCAGAATTGAGTTCTAGACCAATATCAAGAAGAGATGACTAGTAGATTGGATATGATACCTATGCGCCTATCTCTCGGCGAGTTTCCCTACCTCTCGATAACTACGCTCTGTGATCGATGTGAGGTTCTGTACGGCTAAGACGGATCATGTCGTGTTTATCTTGGACTTTCACTCCTAGGGGCCCCCTATCCGTTTCTCATAACGAGGCCAGCGCAAACATCATAGACGTCATTATAACCTCCAACCCCTTCCGAGAATAGGCCGAAGCAAGTGTAGCAACCAATGTTACTAAAAGTGCGGTGCAATATGATTGCGACCCCGATTCCGGTCGCCTTAGTGACGTGGGAGGTCCCAGAAGATCGGTCCAGGCATTAGTGATAGCTAGTGAGATGCTAAAGGCCGTGAGACGGCGCATAGGTTCTGGTGAACAGCCATAATGGGAGTTAGGACCAGCGCAACACCAAAATAAGTTGTGCGGTCTCGGCACCCTATCGCGGTCTGGGATGAGGGGCTTGAAAGTACGGGGAGTGGCCGCGAAAGGCACTCAATTAAGATATCCAGAGGTTTAATCCTACGTTGTAATATATGAGAATAGCCTCCCTAGGCTTCTAAACAGAGGAACGTTATGGTCATGAGGTCCCTGGGATCTGAGTGCTGACAGCTCCGAGGCATCGCCGCGTACCGGGAATCACATGTGCTGACTGAGCATCACAAGGTAAGTATTTACAGGTAGAACTCACGCGAGCAGCCAGTCAGCAAAGACGGAGGATTACATTCCTTCACACCTTTAGCCCCATATTAGCTCGGGTCGCGTGGGATTGGTAGCCGAAGACATGTTGTCAGCTTGAAGCCTAATCAGAGAGAGAGAAAGGAGGGGGATAAATATCAACTCATTCTCTCCTCGATCAGATTTAGGCATGAACGATTCACTTGACAGTGGCACGATTGTCATGGTTTGTTGAAGGCCTTTGAAAATGAAATTGTCATCTCCACGGGTAAACGAATCTTTTCGTGCCTGCGATAACGACCCCATCGTGGTACCTAGGTATCAAGTGTAGGTAGGTACGTAGTCAAGTGCAGCCAACGAGGGCGTTAGTGTAGAAACAGAGAGGTCTCATGCGACACACACATTGTACACACACACACACACACACACACATTGTACATTTAGTGTCATCTGGGGATGGAACACCCACGTCACAACTACACTAGGCAGACTAAAAATCAATATTGCAGAGTATCGTAAGTTGGTGTGTTGGAAATTGGAGAGATGGCTCCCGCTCCCCCACAATGTGCTAAGCACCTGTGCGGACTAGTAATTACAGGAGGGATTAGAACTATGTCACATACCTAACTGCTACTAGTCTAGAGGCTACCCAAGTAAAATATGGATAGGTATTTGTACACTCTCGCTTGCGGGAGAATGGAAGGTCTGAGGTAATTATTTTTAATAATTTTGAATCATCTTTCGTGTTGTCACTTGTATGCTGTAGAAGCTACCAATCACATAATGCCAATAATAAGATAGAAAAGGAGTCCGACTGGATCAGAAAAAGATTAACTCACATATCCTTAGGGAGCCCTGGCGCACATGCATAATGGCAACATCTTTTGCATGTTGCATGTGCCGCGCTACCTGATTTAATTAATACCTCAATTTGAGAAAAATTCTTAGAATATTCTCAATTTAATTTCATGTAACTAGCTTAGAGACTTTTTTTTTTCTACTTTTTGACACTCCAAGCGCGGCCCAAGTGGATTGAATTGCATGTTTAAAGCAGCATCTACTACCAACCTAGTAGGTACACAAGGCAGTCTTGGTATTTATTTGCCCCATTGGGTAACTCGAGCACTTCCAATTCTCATTGCTCTTATCTTTACCCAAAGAGGCAGGCTGCGTTATCTACACTACCTGGGCTCTGCCTGGGATGTAGGCAGTTGTACACAAAGGAATACGACCAATCCTAATGCACACATGACAAGTTATCAGTTGCGGTGTTGACAAAGATAGGCGGGTGTACAGGGCTTGGCTGAGCTGATCAGGTTCCGAAGATACGCCCGGGTCATGATCGTGGTGACACTTATCTACCTACATAGTGTACCTCCTAGTAGTACCTACTTTACATACTGCATCTATGTATAATGTAGCCACATACTATTGTAGTTACGTACTATGTAGGTAGATATCATCACCGGACCCACGTGAATAAGAGTGTAAGATGACCAACCACCGCCAACGCATCAATCGTCCCGTTAAACAAATGAAACGAAAGGCATACCTACCTGCCGCCTACAATTTCTCTTCTGTTCAACAGTGGCATTATTCTCGTCCGTCGACGACGACAGAACGACCCGTGACACCTTTTTTTCGCAGAGCATGAGTCGCTCCTTATCGCCACCTAGGTTGAGAATCTATCTGGCTTTTCATTCTTCCTTGTTGGTCATAACACACAACTCTGATGCCTGAGTCGCATGGTACACTTTACCTCGGCGTCGAACGACAAAGCTACCTACTCCATCTGCCTTCCCCTTCCCGTAGACCAGGCAGGAACCAGGCACGCATCTGAGATACGTCTCTCATCTATTATCGCGTTTACTCTGTACGACGGATGTAAAAGACGAGCAGAGGCGAATCAAAACCACGGCTTGCTTTTTGTAGACAGGCGACGTCACCATCAAGCCTCACCCAATTTGCTGGGATCGTGACTTGCAGCGACCACGTTGACATAATACCTGTCTCTTACGTACAAGAAACCTCCAGACCCCTGGTGAAACCCCGTCGCACCGCCGAACTACATTACACTACAGCGCCGGCCGTGTCCTTGCATCCGTCCTCTTAGCCCTACCAACAAAAACAAAAAGGGAAATAAAGAGGGAAAGCGTAAGGAGTAAAGGAAGAGAACCACCTATCCTAAAAACACAGAGACACAGAGGGAAACTAGAGGGAGAAAAGGGAAAGGAAGTATATGTTGCATTCGCAAGATCCAGAATCCCCCCAAGCACGCGATTAGCCATATTACCTATCTACTACGCTGCACTACTTACATTACACTACCTACCTACTTCGCCTGGGTTTCGCGGCATGTCGTTGACCCACCGATGGCTACGTTTTGCACCCTGCAGCAGTGGAAAAGCAGCCAGCGATTCATACATCCCGTACATGACCCTTTTACACTAAACCCGGGCAGTTCTCGTTGCATCTGCAACCTTTAATTGACCACACTAGGTTAATAGAGCCCGCCTAGTTGGGTAATTCGGGGACCCTTTTTTTGCTTGTCTGGGATGGTACCTGGTCAATTTGAACCGGGTACTTATAAAGATTATTATTATCATGATCACCCCAAGGTCCTTTCTCCATGCTCGTAGACCCTCGCCGTCATTTTCACAATCTCGTCCGCCGCCAACTTCGGTACCTGCATCGCCAACCACACAACCACGCTTATCGTCTTCCAACAAGGATGACGTTTCAGCCAGCTACTTTTTTGCCTCAGAACAGCAACCTTTGGAAGTGATTTTCGACAATACAACTAATCGATCCATCTCGAGACACTCGTTATTACAATCAGATAATCTTCTTCCCCACGCCAACAATTCAGCATCAACCACCATGGCTACTACGGCCGCACGGCCGATCACGCCTTCGAGCGCCGTGCAAATTCCTACCAAGCAGAAACACCGTCCTCGGAAGACTACCGATCGGGTGCGGTCCTCGTCCGCCCGCAGAGCTACCGATGTTCATTCATCCGATGCCGTGCCACCCGCCGTGGCTGCCCTGCTCGCCATCACCAATATTCCACCACCGAAGCGGAGGAGAAGTTTGCGGCAAAAAATGACTGTAGACTCCATTGTACCACGATCGAGAGTGTCAGAAAAGGATCTCAGCCAGGAGTTGCGCTTCGATCTAGGGGAAGATCTGAATCTGGCTTCGTTTGAGCGCAGCCCTCTAGAGTTTCTGCTCACACCTCTAGACGCACTCGAGGAAGAAGATGCATCGCTACACACCGATAGCGGATTCGCATCTCCTTATTCTACGCGAACGGGCTCGTTCGACAGTTTGCCATCGTTAGGAGATTCTCCATCACAAAGTGTTATTCCATCAGCCGACTTTCCCATCACACCTCGAGGGGGACGGTTACGTTCACCACGGCGATCTCTAGAACCAGTTACTACGCCGCCTGGAGAGCAACCTGAAGATCCGTTATCAAAGATATCTCTAGAAAACGAGGGACTAGATTTCAGCCCCAAGCCTACCATAACAGCCGACAAGCAAACACAGGTTATCATGCCATTCAAATCTATTTTCAAGTCGAACTTAACAGCATCACTTCGTGCACTGCGCTCCGCAGCCCGGACTTTATCCACATTCACCACTTCTTCAATTCCTCCTGACGACTTTCTCACAAGGTCAATACTCACCATGGATCCGAGGATACCATTTACGGATGAGAGGAGGCCGCCCGTGCTGGAAGAAGAACCTAGTGAGGCTATGCGGTGGTATTTAAATCCTTCTAGTAACATTCGGCCTGAGGCGCGAGGCTCCTCACCTACTCGCAATTACACAGCGTCAATTCAAATGCAAACATATAAAGTACAGCGCTCAAGAGGAGTGTCTAGAGCAACCCGGCAGACGGCCCAAGCCTCAAATTCGAATAAAGCTTCAACAGTGGTATTATTTCCACCCGGCCCACGCCAAAGGGAGATGCGCGAAAACTCTGACTTCATCCGCATTGCGGTTATGGAGCATCTCATGAGAAAGAGGGGGAAGTTGGATGACCAACGCGAGGGTCATGCCCGTTGGCTCCTCCCCCCGAGGAAAACGGTCGCAAAACCCTACGAGATTGGATCCGGTGGCGTCCCTGTTCGGTGGATGTCGACATCGCAAGACGACTAGATTTTGGCCGGAGTGTGGACTTGGTGGTGTTTTGCCCACCTCGCCTGTCTCAATTTCCTCATCATTACGTACTGGTTATGTTAATAGCCGGTACAATTGGAGCGGGCAGTGTCGCGTGTCGCGCAGCCTAATGGGTCAACTACGAAATTCTTCGACTTTAGTAAAACAGACTTTACGCCGGCGAGTTACTAAACTATTTTACACTCGTTAGCATGCTTGAACACGAAATATCCAACGTTTATCCGCCACAAATCCACAAATAATTGCATTGCAGGCGAATCCTGCTCCATGCATTACTCAATAGCCACCGATCTCGCAATTAGTCCTGGTCCACAGAATTGTTCCAGAAAACCAAGCCCCGGTAGTGCCATTCGGCTTCATATGGGGCTAGTTCCGAATGCCGGAATTTATTCATGGCGCGTTCTGTTCCACATGCTAGTCGTAAACTAGCAAAAGGCAAGGTTGAAATCTCTTAATTGTAGATTTGTGAGAATGTTACAGATCCGCAAGAAATTTCGCTCGAGAGTCACCGGGGGCGGATGCGGTTGAATTCTATAACCCTGCACCATGAATTTCCAACGGACTCGGGTATTTGTGATGAGCTGGCAGGCTTGTTTATCCAAGCCCACGATGCCTTGCTAGATGTGTCCACGTCACAAGCACCCACAAGTGGAGCATCGCAGATCCTCATCCATTGGTGATTCAATTAGTCGTCAACACGAGCCGCTGATTGAAGGGCATAGGGCTTTAGGGAAATGGCCGTAGTCTATGATATTACACCGGCTCACACAGGCTGCTATTGAACCCGCGATCTTCATGCAGATTATTCCGAATTCCCTTCAAGCATCATAACACATGGGGAGGGCTATATTCTACGTTACCCAAACCCCCATTTGCATTCACTTATGAAGTTTCATATCGTTTGATACCCTTGTTTAGTGATTTCATTTGTTTTATTCCGCTCATAATATAGACACACTATACGCAAGGCATTTTCAAACGTTCTCTTTAGTTTCCAGGGACAGATTGATGTGGTCACAAGATACAAACAATTTCTTTCTAAGACGTCTTTTTTTTTTTTTTTTTTTTAAGAGCGTGCATTGAGAAGGTGTCAGTGGCATATACTAGGCTCCAGGTGGATATTTGCTTTCGTGCGGATGTCTACCATCATCGCAAAATCGGTGTGTTATGAGCGAATTTGTGATTCTTTCTCGATTTCTTTTTCGTTTGTTTTAAGAGACTCGCTACTCCTGGAGTTCCAGTACGTATTTGTGCGGAGTTGCGATACATTCCTTCACGCCGTTCAATACGGTGACTTTAGAAAGAGTGGATTGTGAAGCAAGGGGACAGCATAAGGCCGCAAGGTCTCTTACCCTAGTCGTTAGAGGAGAAGATAACGGGTACATCCATTGAATGTGTTAGAACTAGGATAGAAGAATTGGTTTTTGAGTTTTCGGCGATACCCCTCAACGATCTCCCGGAGGTCCCTGCATGACTATGGCCCCGATGGGGCAGGAGGACCCCTAGTTTAAAAGCTAGGCGACATCGTGAACTACTATGGACGGTGAGATGGTTTTCCCCCCCTCTTTTGCAATGAGGGTTTTAATTATCAACCGACCTATAGCCATACTTTTCCTCACGCGGAAAAGGGTTTTTGTATGACTGCTCGGTATAGAGAAGGAAATGGAGCAATCCTCGAGGTCATCAATACATCTGAACCAGGAATTCATTAATAATGCGACCTAATACTAGTGAGAATAGAAGAGCTTTTTTATCTCTGATTTTGACTTGTGCCTGTATTTAGTGAGATTGTGCTTAGGGTGATTATCCTGTTCATGCGATCGCTTGAATGAAACATATGAGGATCCCGGGCTCATTCATGGTGGCCCTAACCCGTCTCGAGTTTTCTTCTCTACAACGAGAGGCTATGAATGACCACCGATTAGTTATTGATTTTCATGCTTAGTCTACATCCCCTTCATTTTTTCCGAGACTAGCTGCGTGAATAGTGAACATTGGACATCAATCCTCTCTCATCTTCTCATCGTTGGACGTGTTATACATGAATTCGGCTCTAGAGATCGATCTTGCGAACTTCGAATTAACACGCTTTGAAGGTGTATACGGAATACATATTTCCGTCCCGGGACACAACAACACCCCGTTTCTTTTCCGATATACTGGAGGCAGTATTGGCACCCCAGGCCTTGGTACACGTCTATCTACTCTCGCACGAAAAGCTTTCGCGTCTTGAATATGACTAAGTTCAAGAAGAGAGGAGCAAAGACGGCACCGTTTTGCATGTCTAGGACATGATTTACTAGCAAAGCTTTGTCTATGTGTCGAACATTCAGGAGCCACCAAATAATCTCCTTCTCAGGGGAATTTATACCACGACTTCAACCTAGACATACCTGTCGCGCCTTAGATGGGTTAAATGGCAAGTGTGTATACCCTCAGAAGCTTCCAAGAAACGTAAGCTTGCTCGTTCTGCTAGTGGTATCCAGCCCCGCTTAGCATAACAGCCAGTATTTTGGCAGTCGGGAAATTCACCTTCCAATTCATCATAGCGCTTCATGCACTCGTCCGTAGTTTGCGCAGTCAAGATAAGGATACTCCAGCACTCAAGACCGAACTCGGTGGTTTAACCGGAGTCTCAAGCTCACTTCTTGAGACTATTGCCAGCAACCCTACCCTGGACTCTAAGGCTCTTCAGCTTCCACTTCAGCGCTGTGGTAATGCGTGCGAAGAGTATGGCAAAATAATTACACGATATACGAAAAATTCGACCGACGCGTCGCGGTCAAGTATCTGGGATTGGATCTTCGAGAAGATATTAATAACTTCAAGGCTATGTTGGCTGCTTACAAGTCCACCGTCAATATTGCTCTAGCAAATGCAAATATGTCAGTATCCCTAGATTTGAACCCTTTATATCCCCGAGTGTTGAGGCTCATGTGTACATATACAGAGGCATTGCCGCTATATCTCTAGAGGTCCTTGAAGACTACGAGGATACGATCTCCGGCACTACAAGCCACCTAAACGACCTACTTGAAGGGCTTACGGGAGAAGATCGACCATTTACAAGTAGGAGATGCTACAGCTATCGACGATGTTGCGATTGAATTGTATACGCTGTTGGAAAAAAAAGGAGAGTACTCACTCGACAAGGTCTTGAAATGTATGCGTAACTATCTACTTAGGTCATACGGTTTGAGGCATCGTCCAAGGAGCATAAGCAGTTTTCCGGTCATGCATCAGCACAAAAAAATGTCAGATCTAACCTTAGGGAGGTCAGAGGCTCTATTGAATCTCATCTCTTATCGCTCGCTTACGGACTCGTAAGGCACTAATCAATAGTTAATTGGAGGCGTCGTCTTTGAAAGAAGCATTGTCTAAACCATCGCTGCGCAACTCTCAAGACTTTAACAGACCAAAAAAAGTGTCAACCAATGCATCTAAATCGTTTCTGAAGCTTGCCATTTGGCTAACGAGCGGAGCAACGTCTTCGAGGGTATTACTTTGGCGGATAGTAGCCACGCCTTTTCTGTCTCGATTGTCAATAAACTGGCTAAGGGTCGGCAACTTAGACTTAAAGGACGTTCTCGACATTTTGGGGGACATGATGATATCGTTGCAAGGATGCCATGATTTGTTGTCGTACCCAACCTTTTTCCATCCCCAACTCCCAGTTTCCTTGGACGCAATATCATTCTACGAAATATTACATGCTTGTCTACCAACCAACCGAGCTATTTATAAGCTAGTACCAATAGCAAGGTAGCTGGGTAGGCAATTAGGTGGACAATCAATGAAATATGCGTATTATATTCGCAACCGGCATTATTACTACTTAATGTCCCAGACATGAAGAACAACTCTATTAACTCATACTCGTGTATTAAAGAGGAAACATTGGAAGTCCTCAAGCAGCATCCTAGGCCAGGGACCATCGAAATAGAGCAGCTAAGCATCCAGGTTGCTGCCCAAGTAATAGAACCCACGAACCATATCACTAGAAACGATGGATTCGGCTATGCATCTCACTGGAAGTGCTAATAGACCTACGCGCTGGGCGTTGCTAGTCAATACCTGCCCACGTTATGTATAATGCATACTGGGTATCTAATGATAACCTACATCCTTAACCTACCTCGTATTTAGCAGAAATGTAGATCGGCTCAACCCCTCATTATTTTCCTCTCCTATCGCCCTCGCAATGCCCGCCACTCAAAAGAAATACAAGCGAATAAAGACGGGCTATTTTAAATTAATAGCAGTACGGAATAGGCTTCGTAAAAACACGGAAGACGCTTCAAATATTAGGCCCCAATCATTATCTTCCGTCTTAACAGGATCGATATAATCAAGCTTCAGTAGTAATGACAAGTCAGACGGTGCCTTTGCTGACCAGACCGAAGGCAAATGGGAGCAAGCACTGCGGCGATTAAGGAATGAAGATCGAATACATTTCGATCTGGCTGAAAAATCATCGGACGAACCCCGCATAATTCTAGACGCTGTCTTGGCCGCGGCTAACAAACGAAAGGAAGAATCCCTCAAGAAGGAATGGAGCCTTGTCATTGAAGGTCGCGCGATATGCGTTCGCGATGTCCTTGAGAAACTCGCTGGTTGGGTTAGGAAACTCGTGGTACTCCCCTCCCTTTTGATATGGTTCGACCATGTCCTGGTTTCATATGCCTCGCTTAGACTATTAGTGATATTGTGATACAGTATAATCCAGTTCATGCTGCATTACCGTGGGCTGCCGTGAGGTTGATCATGTAGACTAGCATCAACGATCTTGAGATTTTTGGTCACATCCTTGTCTTGTTGGAGAACCTAGCAAGCATCATAACTTAGTGCCACATCATTGAGAAAGTTTACCTCGGGGAAGGAAATCTAAAGATGTACGTGCAAATTCTGGTTCGAGCATCCGCCACCCAATATTGACACTTGCTATCTACATTTTGTTAGTCCTGAGCTATCGGTCGAAGTAACAGAATCGTTAATCAACCTCTATGCTGCGATCTTACAGTACCTAGCAGAAATTCTTCGGTATCTTAATCTAAGCACGGGGAAGCGAATCCTCAAGAGTATTGGCCAATCTCAAGAGGATTTCCAAGCAAAGTACTCTCCTGTGAAATGTGCCTTAGAAAATTTTGGACGCCTTGCAGGTATCTCTCATACGGCAAACCTAGGATATAGCCTCAATCTAATGGAAGCCATCCAAAGCCAGCTCGGAGACAAAATTGCTAGAGATAAGAGCCGGTTAGAGTGGTTGGAAACCGCCATGAAGCAACCACGGCAGCCGATCGACCGTATTGACACTACGTTGCAAGAAATCGAAGACGGCCTCAAACGGGAGGACCGGGCTAGAATCCTTAGGGCAGTTTCTTCCATCCCATATGGTACCCACCACAAAACGACAAGGAAGGGGCGGCTCGAAGGGTCTGGCACGTGGTTTCTCAAGAAGCCAGAATTCAACGAATAGAGGACAAGTAGCTCTCCATCTGTTCTATGGCTTCATGGCATACCGGGATCTGGAAAATCTAAACTCGCGTCCTTGGTTATAGATGAACTGTTAGGTCATGAGCATGTGGCGTATTTTTACTGAATGAGGAACCCAGCTAAGCCTCAACGAGCACAATGCGACAGGATCCTAGGAAGTCTGGTACGACAACTCGCTAGTGTTGGCCCTGATCAGCCTATACTGTCTCCGATCGTGAAGTGCTATGAACAAGTTATCATAGGAGCGGGGGGTTCGATGATCAAGCTTGGACAACTGACGAGTGTGTAAAGGTACTTCCTCAGTTATTTGACGGATATCCCGCAGTCACCCTGGTGCTTGATGCCCTTGATGAAATCAATGAAGACAGTCGACAAGAATTGTTAGATGCGCTGAGCGATCTCGTCCGACAGTCTATCTCACTAGCCCGACTTTTTATTTCGAGCAGGAGCAACTATGACATTGAATTACATCTAGCCGGTACTCCAAATATCTATATCAGGGCAGAAGACAATGCCGAGGATACATATTCGTTCATGTGAGTATACCATTACGGTGAATAACCAAGTAGTTAACCCCTCGAAGCGACAAGAAGCTTACGGAAGCGAGGCTTCTCCACGGAAATATGTCACCAAGTTTACATGACGACATTGTCAAAACACTCGAGCGCGGTGCTAGAGGGATGTGAGTTACTAAACCACTTATAGGGAGAAAATTATCATATTAACTAATATCGTGCTTCTACACGTCTAGGTTCCGGTGGGTTGATTTACAAATCTAGTCTCTGCGTCCTCTTAAAGTAGCCGCAGATATTAGAGCCCGCTTGGGTACGTTGCCTGCAACTCTTGAGGCCTCATACTGGGATATACTCGAGCAGATAAGGAATTCTGGGAACCATGCTTTAAGACTTGCAACTTTCACATTTCAATGGCTGCTCTATGCTGGGTGGCCTATGTCACTCGATGGGTTCGCCGCCCTTGCATCCATTGCGTTAGCCACGGAGAACACTACTAAGTTTACTGGTGCTGAGGTCTTGGACGTCTGCTCTAATTTGATTGTCGAGCGACCAGGCGTATTTGAATTTGCACATTTATCCGTTCGGGAGTTCCTCGAGAGGCTTGAAAATCGGCAGATTGATACGTACAAACCGGAACAAGGCAACGCTGCTCTTGCACAGGCTTGCCTTCGATACTAAAATCAAGCTCTAGTACCTAATAAGGAGGATAAACTAGAAGCGAAATTTAACGAAGGGGGCATTCCCCACCCTATGTTCCTAAGGATAACAAAGATGCCGTCGAAAGTGTTAGCGAAGATAATTCTGACGCCGAACCTGAAACTAACCTAAATACGTCGATTGTAGACTACTGGCACAGAAGAATACCACCTAGCCGAGTCAAAGCTATGCCTGGAACCCGGAAAGTCTTATCATCCGACGTCTAGGGCGGATTTCCGAGCCGATATATTATCGCCTGGATGGTGTATCACGTCAATGCAGCGGCGCATCTACGGTTAGAGCCACCACTTAGCGATCTTCTGAAGGCTTTCATGCTGCAACCTACAATCATGACGTCTGGGCCGACACCAGGATACACTATGAGGTCTTATACAAGATCGCAAAGCTTTCGTGTGTGGAGGTGGTTCAGAAACCGCCTAGCTATCTCAATTCACGTTCCCTCCTGGATACTCGGAGAGCCTGAAAGTCCGATATGGCTCGCTTGTGAGTTTGAGTGGCTTAAGCTAGTCGAATACCTTTACCAAAATCCACATGATACTATCGATGAGGTGAAACGAATACCAATTTCTCATGGTCGAGCATGGGCTGGTAGCCACGGATTTGGGCTGAGGCTGAACCCTTTCTGGAATGCAGTAGCCAGAAGACGGGCTGAGCTTGCTAATTGTATTATGAGTTCTACGGTCAACAAAAGCCGGACTTTATCGGTTCACGCAGGGTTCAAAGAGCTACTAGAGAGCGCTGTAACGATCAACGATACGGATCTCATCAAGAAATTAGCAGAACAGTACGAGCTCATAAAGGATGCGGCAGAGAAAAATAATTTCGAACAGACCAATGAACTGTCAAAGCAACTGCCCGGCGAGCATGACGCTACAATCAGCGCCTTCACAAAGGCGGCTGGATTTGGACACCAAGAAGCAATGAAACTAATATTAGAGCTCCGGCTCACCTCCTTTGAAAGAGCAGGCGCCGCTGGTCTTGTCAACGCTTGCGCAAATGGCCGTATTGAAACAGTAAAGTTTTTATTGGAAAAAATGCTCTCGTCTAGCTCCTTTGAAAGGGCTGCCCCTGCAGGCCTTGCCAGTGCCTTCACAAATGGCCATGTTGAAATAGTGAAACTTCTACAAGAGAAGATGGTAACGTCTGTCAGAGGAGGTTTCTCTATCTACCCGGCCGTTCTCGGCAAACACACCGAGACGGTTCGCTTACTCCTAGAAAACAATATCGGAGTTGGAGATGTTTCAGCCGCATTAATTATCGCCGTTTCCAATGGAGATGATGAGACCGCAGAGCTGCTCATACAACATGGCGCAAAGAAAGACAGCGCGGCGCTTTTGAGAGCCATTAAAGACAATACCCAACAGACAGCGCTCCGTCTAATTGAGGCTGGCTATGAAGTCAACGATAGGTTTCGAGAGAAGGGACGGATGGCATTATACCTCGCCGCTGAGAGAGGCCAGTACAAAGTCCTGGAAACGCTCTTGGCTCATCAGGCCAAGGTTGACGCGCTTGACTACTGGGGGCAGACGCCGCTTCATCTTGCTGCTGCAGGCGGCCACATTGGCTGCGCGGAGGCCTTGATCGACAGTGGCGCTGACCTCCTAGTAGAAGACCAGCACGGTCAAACTGCGCTGCAGATAGCCGAAAGAAATAAGTGTACTGCCATCGTAGACTTGCTCAATCGACGCATCGAAGATGGTGGTCTATCTACTTCTACGTAATATCTAGCTGCTCGGTTACAAGGCTGATTTAATAGTGCATATTATTAACGGAGCTTAATAGTTATCATGTATATGGCCACTGGGACTTCCCTGCAATATATATGACATAGGCAAATTGAATTATATTAGTGCTCGGTCCGGCCTTATACTTCAAGGGTGAACCCGAATACTCATCAAACCACAGTCAGGTTTATGGGTATGCCGCTTCAGAAGGTATTCCTGCTACTCGGGATCTAGATGATCCCAAGGTGGAAAACTACGGCGAGTTGACAAGAATATTCGCATCCATATGGTGCTACAAGGCATGTATAACCAACCCCTCAGTGATGACCTTTTCAGCTGATATGGGCTGACCTTACTCTAGCGACTCGGAAGATTATCATGGGATTTTTTTATAACCCGGCTCTCCCAAATACTCCATGACTGAAGAAATACATTTATTCATTCATAGTCGGGCCCAAATCAAGCGACGTGCTCGACTGGAGCATGCTGCTATATGGGTGTTTGAGTCATGACATCATAGGGACTTACAATATTAGCAACCTCGTGGAAATTTCGGTAGTACGCGTATTAGTCTACCTCTAGTCATCAAAATACGAGGGAACCACTGAGATGCATATTGATAGTATCAAGTGTCGGCGCGTACTTGATTATTCTATATACTGCAGTACTAGATCGATCCGGACATCTGTCCGGGCAGTGTCTTTTGACGTTGAGTAATCGCTGATTTACCTATCTAGATAGGTTAGTGATGGACTGAAATCGTAGTCCTAACAGCAGTCAGATCGTTGAATTTTCATTCCGTCGAGAATTAAAGTTAATGCTCAAGCGGCGGTGTACAATGGATCCTTCCCCCTTCTTTGGCATTCAGTCGTAGAAGAGGTTGTCGTCACTAGATAATAGGTGTAAAGTATACACAGATTAGGACACTTTAACTGGTTGTTGATGGTATAAGTGTACTCTATTTTTACCAAAATTGGACACACAAAACTTGACAAAAATCTTCGTTATTCCCACTACTCTCACACTACTAGCTAGACACAGCCACGATAGATGGTTAGCCGCAAAGAGCCGTTCTAGCCATATTCACTTTTATCGCTCGCCGACTACTGAAGCGGAAAATCCAAGCGAACCAGGACAAGTGATTCAAAGAGTCGAGTCATGAGGGGCAAGGTTGAAGATGCTTCCCACATGCCGGTTAAAGTAAGGCGGAGGCCTGGCGGAAATTAGTCCCTACGAGGACCGAAGCCAAGGGAAGATCGGTAGGGGCAGGAGAAGATCGCATGTACCCACCGAATTTCCGGGAAAAGGACGCGAGGCGTCCAGCTAAACAAGGGTCTGAAACAACCGAAATCCAAGTGGTTTTTTCGTGGTATGTCTCTCATACCACATGTTATTAAGACAGGAATTAATCGACGGACAAGACAGCACGGAGACAAGACAGGTTCCAAAAAGATTTTCCACTGGATTGTAAATAAGACGAATTGGGAAATCGGAATGATCCAAGATATTGTTCAAGGCAAAACCAGGCATTCCCAAAAACGCCTTCTAAATACAATTAGAAATTAAATACACAAAACTGGGTTCCTTTTCCCCAAACACTCTTCGGTTTGGTACTGTGGCCCGGATATCATTGCAGTTACCGTTAGCCCATCCCATTCCCGGGCTTGTTTCACAAAGGATAAAATAAGATGGTCATCAACAAGGGAATCTTGAAGCAATTGTGCTTGCTTGGCGCTTAGGCGAAGAGAACGGCAACAACACCGGCAGCAGCGGCGAAAAGGGCAGAGCCGCCCAGGGTGGCAGCACCACCAGTGGGGATGGGGCTACCGGTAGGGTAAGGAGTAGCAGTGTAGCCACCAGTGGCTACATTAGTAGTGGTGGGGACAGGGTAGCTGGCGGGGATAGAGACGCTGCTGCTGGGAACATAGGTCACGGTAGAGTAGCTGACCGAGACGGTGGGAACGCAGGTGGTGTAGGTGATGGGGATCACCGAGGTGCTGGGGTAAGCAGGAGCAGAAGAGGTCTCAAGAGTGGTCGGGTAGGGAACAGACGAAGGACCAGCAGATGAGGAGACAGCGGGGTACGAGGGGCTAGCAGGATAAGAGCTGTAGCTGGAAGGCTGAGCACTGTAGCTGTTGCCACCGACGGGGTAGCTGCTAGGAGCAGGGACGGCAGAAGTCTGAGCAGAGGTCTCAGCGGAGGTGCCAGGGTAGCTCTCTACGGGGTAGGAACCAGTAGGGTAGGCCGGGCTGCTCTCGGTGGGGAGAGCAGGAGTCTCTGTGGTAGGGACGTAAGAGGCCTCAGTGGTGGGCAGAGCCTCGCTGGTGGTGGTCTCAGCCGAAGGGTAAGACTCGACAGGGTAGCCACCCTGGGTAGGATAAGAGCTGCCAGAGTTGGCAGGGCAGTCAGGGACATCGGGGCCGCACGAGGTGATGGTGACAACATCCGTGGAGTAGACGGTACTGGTGGCCAGGGCGGCGCCGGCGAAGAGTGCGACAGCAGAGTAACGCATTTTGACTGATTTGTTTTATTTGGTGGGTTCGTTGTACGTTTGGTGAAACGACAAAGATGTCCTTGGGTTTAGTAACGAAAGTGGTTGAAGCTTGAAGCTTAACAGCGGTTGGAAAAGAGTGGACGACCGAAGTCAAAGTTGTTTGAGCAAGAGTTGCGAATTGGCTGTTGGGCTGAAGAGGAAAGGAGAAAGAAGAAAAGCCATCTGATCAGAGGATGTCGGGTATTAATAGGTTCTCTGGACAAAGAATAGGAGGGTGCTAAGGTGAGGTCAACCCCACCGCCAGACTGCTACGCTACTGGGAAATTAGACAGATTGGGCATCTCCTTCGCTCAGGGGAGAGGCGACATGGTCTGTTAGTGCGTCTAAGTGTAAGCGGTGGACAGCGAGTGGAGGTTGATTGCGCACCCTTTACCGGGGCCTTGTTAGTGTATCGGTATCTTGCTCGGCTGATCCACATGAAAGAGACTTGGAGGACCTAAAAGGGATCATCCTTTCTCTTACGAATTTCATTGATAATAGGAGCCCGTTTGTGTCTAGTGTAGAGCCCTTCTTTTTTGGTGCCCATAATGATCTCATGGTATGCACAGCCCAGTAGCAGCCTTTGACGTGTATACTATATACTACACAAGGAGGTTACAAAGATCGGCTGGAGACACGGCCTGAGATCAGCTTTCATTAATGATTGGTACGCCCTCACTCGACATGCAAGCGCGCACATGTTGGTCATGCCGTTGAATATGGGTCTTCCGCAGTCCAACGGTGTGGTGTACCTGGATGTTAATTTAATGTGGGGAGGTGGCTTCATGCAATATCAAGCTTTCATTGGTAAGGGTTGTGTCTGGGCAGCGGTAAGGGTGGTGGTAGTAGGTAGGGGCAGAAGTAGGGGTGCAGTCCTTATTCTCCGCATAAACAACAGATCCTAACAGACCGAAACAAACTTGGCCAATGAGATGCTCTACGTAAACAGCTTAGCACCAGAGACCGGGCAGCGAAATACCGATGCCCTCTCCCTTACTACATAGTATGTAAAGCGCAATTCAAGATGCTTTGACAGTCAGCTTGTAAATTGACTGACTGTGTAGGAAACAATCGATGAAGTGTTAATGGAGATAGGGAGTGAGACAAAGGGTCCAAGACATCTAATCAGTCCAGGCATATGAGATATACCTACTATCTTTGATGCGTCACTTGTCTTTCTCGGGTAAACCAATTTCAAAGAACATTTCATCATGCTTGTTATCCATTTGTTTAGTTCACATCAGAAGCCAACAAAGAAAGGTGTTACAATATCTGGAGATTTTACGTCATGACGATGTAATTGTATAGATTTGCGTAGACTAGTAAGGTAGACTAGAAATGGACTGTATGTGAGCATATGAGGAGGGTACCTACACAAGGCAAGAGTTGGCCTTATATACTACCATGTTCCCCGCGATTCTTGAAACTCTAGGGAGAAATTAGTTTCTTGTCGTCCTCAGAAAGAGTGTAGACAGGTATGTGGCCTAGTACTATAATTTACCACCAACTTTATACTTAGTGCAGTGTAGTAGCCATCAGTCAATATGGTAAGAATAATCACCTGTGAGCTGTGCTGTTACCGACCAAATAATTAATAGATCGGTCACCCGTTAGCGGAGAAACAATCGCGCTAATGCAGGAACACTTTTGTCCCTTGCATGCTCAATTGCAGCACCTTTCCCCCTCCCATAAGCAGCAGGTGTCGGTGCATTTCTTAGAGCTGTTTGGCCGAAGTTCTTCTGAAGGATTACTGAGGTGAAATCAGCATTGTGAACTCATTTTGGTACGTATCTAGCTTCGGCGATTTTGGTACTGTAGATGCGTCACTAACTACCTAGGTAGCCTTCCATCTGGAATACTCCGGCAGAGCTTACTCTGCTGGCTCCTCAAAAGAGTCAACCTCGTAGTATCTGATAGAGCTTGATATGCCGTCGATTGATTGTCTCAGTTCTGCCTCACACAATTTCTTGACTATATGCTTGGAAATCCAAGGTGTTCATCCCAAGTTCATAAGGTACCTAGTCTAACTTGTACCTATGTAAGACCTGCTTTCCTGTTCTGGCGGATCGAAATAACTGGGGTTAGGGTGGCTTGGAGCATCCTGTAATTACGAGTTATGCTGCGAGGGGCTAAATACTGTTTCTGAAACTCAAGATCCCCCCGATGGTGGCAATTATGACCTCATTCAAAGTACCTAGGTAGTGTACACTATAAAATTTTCGGCGTCGTCGGACTTCAACACTTCAACGGGCTGCCCCAGCGTAATATGGGAGTCTCAAGATGGTGACATATGTTCATGAGCGGGTTTCCCGAAAATTTGACCTTAATTCACCATGAATCGCGAAAAGTTGAATGCACTACTTATTACTAAGTATGTAGTATAGTATCTATACTACAGTACAGTACAGTGTAGTTGTGCAACAGTAGTACCCAGTCCGAAAGAGATCAGCCTTGCGACTCTGAAAGAAAACGCGCACTTGTTCCGAAGTCATATACCAAGTACACTAATACGATTGATTGGTTGACACTATCAGGCTGTTATGAGCAACATCGCTCTGTTTAATGTTGCCTCCAAAGCACTTTTGCTATTTACGGTATCTGTATATAAGTTGAGGTTGTACTGCATGTAAGAACCCGAAGCTCGACGGCGAGCCAGGGTTTGTGTAATATATCTACACCTATAAGTCTGTACCGGAGGGTTGGGTATAATTTTTGGCACTGGTTTTCGGAAGTACAACCACCAAGGAACACTGGTCTACCTACGTAGTGACTGGTCGGTATAGGTATACTGTACTACACGATTAGGTAGTGTCGGGATGGGTGTAGATCGCCCAAGTACCACACCCACCATCTTTCGCATCCCGGATAGCACGTTCACTCGCAAATGTGACGCGCACGCATTAATTGAATGCTACCTTCAGCACAGCAGATCATGATTCCAATTATGGAAGCGGTGGAGGGGTGACTGATTGGTAACCCTTCGATCGACATTCATAGTACACTATCACCTATCAATACACTAACGTCAAAAGATCCAGGGAGGTGCATTTAGGGATTAGCAGTAAACAGACCGCTTTGCCGTATCCATCCAATTCTCTGGGACGAACCGAACTGACTGGTTGCTGCTGCGTTTTCGAGAGAAAAGGGGGCATTGAGCGCAATCAAACCTAGCGAGAAAAAAATGGCCATATTGGTTACACTACTTTTCTATCTTCTCGTATCGGTTTAAAGTGCAATTCGACTAAATAAGCTTTTTTTCCCCCTTGTTGATGCTAGGTATGTTTACCCTTTCCGACGGGTCACATACACTGCTATGTACTGTATCGATAGGTTACCTTATTCCATAGCCTTGCGCATGTATATCCTCCTTACTTTGCCCCTTACTTCTCCTTTACATCACTACATTAAAGGAGTGATGGTCTATACCGCCACATGTACGCTTCTGCTAAGAAGAGTACGGACCTGGTACATCGAAGAGAACCTCTGGGCTAATAGAGTGTTAGAACCATTGTTTGTAACGTTATTCTCATCTAGGGAATCTTCGCCTGAGGGATACCATGTTGATGAAGGCGTTTTCTGGCATTCATGCCGCGATACTTGGACAAATACCCGAGAATGTGTCATAGTCGATTCCTAGTGAGAGATGACATGATGAATGACTCTCCGTGGGCCAATTGAGGCTGGTCGGTTGAGAACTATGCCGCAATGAAACAAAACAAAAGCTACCTATCTATCCCCAGATACGGCACTCCCTAGTAGCGAGCGCCCAAATTCTGCTTTACTTGACCAGTTGGAGTTATGGGACAGATCGAGACATAGGCTAATAACTCATTCGTGGCAGATGTGTACTTGATTGGTCATATTCAGTGTAGTGACCGCCTGGCTTTGGGATTCACCGATTTATTCCTTTTATTCCCTTTTACAGAAGATACAAAGCCTCAATTAGTAGGTATACCATTTTTCTTTTCATTTTTTTTTTTTTTTTTTTTTTTTCAATACGTCAAGTAGTGCCAAGTTGAGCGACTTTTGGTTCTGCTTAGGGCACCTTGAGAAATCAACGCATGCGACTGGTAGCGATGACGGATAAAGTACGTCGTTTATTTCAGTAAGCCCTCTACTACAGTATTTAGTAGTGTAGTGAAGGTTAGGTAGGGAGAACCAAGACCGGGATTTTGCCGGGTGGGCGGTTAACGGCCTTACCTTATCTTGGGTACCTAAGGTATGTATACCTGTAGGCTGTAGGTGTCTGTGTGCCCGGCATGGCGGGGCAGCATTGGAATTTTGGATCAACCCCAAAGTTCACCGCTCTAGGAAATCCAGCCAAACATTTTATCGACAAGTCAAGGTGGGGTGTTAATTCCATGCCACCTTCATGTTCCTGTGTTTCTGTGTGCTCTACATTTTCTGTCGTCATTTAAGGAGCCTTGTCCTCTATCCACCGTAGACCGCCGATATCGAATCACCATTGTTGCTGTCACCGAGTCACTGCACAAGACCAAAAGAAGCTGCTTGCTAGCTACAGCTCGCTGCACCTCTTGCTGGTCCCGGCCGTGAGCTCGGTGTCCTCTTTGTCATAGCATCACAATACAACTAACCAACATGGAGTCTCAGGTATTATCTCCCCTCCTCCCCATCCATTTACGCCCCACCATCCGCCGCCCTCTTCCCATCTGCTGCTGTCTGCTATCTGCCGTACTCCGTCCTCCCTTTCCCGGCCCGTCTTTATCACATGGCTGCCTAACATCATCGATATATCATCATCATCTTCTTTGATTCTTCTTCTTGACCGCCTAACCGCCAAATCCATTGCTGACGAGGTTGACCCTTCAAAACAGGTCGAGAAAGCCATCGAGATTGCCTGGGACACCACTTCCGACCACGCCCTCAAGAGCCAAGCTATTGAGTATGTGCAACAGCTCCATTTGGATCCTCAAGGATGGCGAGTTTGTGTTTCTCTCTTCGCCAGGCCACAACGCCCCTCCGAAGTCGTCCGCCATGTCGCCCTCGAGATAGTAAACAACGCCATCCACGACCAGTCTCTTGACCTCCAGAGCCTCATCACCCTCCGGGATGCCCTCCTCGAATATATACGAGCCAACTATGCCTCAGGCCAGCAATCCCAGCCCGACCCTGGCGGTCTTCAAAACAAGCTCACTCAGATCCTCACCACGCTTTTTGTTGGCCTGTATAAAGAAGGATGGCAAAGCTTCGTCGATGACTTTTTGGCACTCACCGTTACTCCCGGTAGTTCACAGCGCGACAATGTTGCAGGCGTTGTTCTCTACCTGCGTATGCTTAGTTCCATTCACGACGAGATTGCGGATGTCTTAGTTGCGCGCCAGGACAACCAAGTTCGGGTCCACACCGAATTAAAGGATCTTTTGCGCGAGAGAGACGTCGGGAAGATTGCCCAATCCTGGCAAGACCTGCTTGGGTTGTACCGTGATCAGAACGACGGTGTCGTTGAGATGACCCTCAAAGTCATTGGGAAATGGGTTAGCTGGATCGACATCTCACTAGTCATTAACGATGCGATGCTCGGTCATATCTTCCCACTTATTGGGAGGACGAATACGTTAGGTGACACTGACAAGGTTCGCGATGCAGCTGTTGATGCCTTTAATGAGATAGTAGGGAAGAAGATGCGCCCAGCCGACAAAACCCAGATGATCTCCTTTCTTAATCTACATGAAGTCATATCTCAGCTCATTGCAAGCCCTCCGCTCAACGAGCACAAAGGCACATCCCTCTACGACACAGACCTAGCCGAAGCCGTCGCCAAGCTTGTCAACACCATTGTGTCCGATCTTGTGAGAGTACTAGAAGACCGCTCTACCGATGATACTACTAGAATTAAGGCAACTCAATTGCTTCACGATTTTGTCGCCCCTCTCTTACGCTTCTTCTCTGATGAATACGACGAAGTGTGCTCTACTGTTATCCCGTCTCTGACTGACGTCTTGCAGTATTTCCGCAAGTTGTCAGAACTTCCTAATTCCTTTTCTGAGATGCTAACACCAATCTTGAATGCCATCATTATGAAAATGCGTTACGATGAAACTTCGTCATGGGGCAATGAAGACGAGCAAACAGACGAGGCCGAGTTCCAGGAGCTCCGTAAAAAACTACAAGTGTTGCAGAAAAGTGTCGCTGCAGTAAACCAAAATCTTTACATAGACGTCTTATCAAACCTCGTCGCCAATATCTTCCAGTCTCTTGATGAACAGGGCTCTCAGCTAGATTGGAGGGATCTCGACTTAGCCCTTCACGAGATGTACCTCTTTGGCGAGCTTGCCATGCCCAACCAGGGACTGAGCACTAAAAATCAACCCTCACCTGAAGCCTCTGAGAGACTAGCGGCAATGATGACCAAGATGGTGCAGTCAGGTGAATGCTTCCTAATCACACGCAACATACTTGTACTAATCTGATAATAGGCGTTGCTAATTTCCCACATCCGGCTATTCTTTTACAATACATGGAGATATGCCACCGATACTGTGCCTACTTTGAAACACGATCTTCGATGATCGGCCAGGTCTTGGAGAGCTTTGTGGCCCTTGTCCACCATAGCCACGTCCGAATCCGCACACGCTCCTGGTATCTGTTCTTCCGGTTTGTGAAACATTTGAGGGCCCAGGTTGGCAATGTCGCGGAAACAATAATCCAGTCCATCAGCGACCTACTCCCCATCAAGGCTGAAGTCCCTAATGATGATGCCGACGACGACATGTCTTCAGATGAAACCGATAACTCGGCAGATGCTGTTTTCAATGCCCAGCTGTATTTGTTCGAGGCAATCGGGTGTATATCGTCCACAGCCACCACTCCCACAGATAAGCAAGCTTTGTACGCTCGCTCTGTCATGGACCCGTTATTTGCCGATATGGAACGCCATCTCCCACAGGCAAAATCGGGAGACACCCAAGCCATACTTCAAGTCCATCATATAATCATGGCCTTGGGCACGCTAGCACATGGCTTTTCTGATTGGACTCCTGGGGCGCATGGATCTAATCAACGCCCTCCGCCTCCTAAAGCTTTATCAGACGAGTTCGCTAGGGCCGCGGAGGCCATATTGATCGCCCTCAATGGGCTGAACACATCATCTGATATTCGTGCTGCATGTCGATCAGCGTTCTCACGGCTGCTTGGGGTTTTGGGTTCCGCTGTACTTCCACAGCTTCCCCAGTGGATCGAAGGCCTCTTATCCCAGAGCTCTTCTAAAGACGAAATGGCTATGTTCCTTCGTCTTCTGGACCAAGTCGTTTTTGGGTTTAAGACAGAGATCTTTGATGTGCTCAATGTTCTATTGACGCCCTTGTTGCAAAGGGTATTCGGAGGACTTGGAGAACCCATCAACGGCACGGATGATGAGATACAACTTGCAGAGCTGAGACGCGAGTATCTTACATTCCTCGGTATTATTTTAAACAATGACTTAGGAGGGGTTCTTGTTTCTGAAGCCAACCAAGGCTTCTTTGAGGAATTGGTTGGCTCTATCCTCGCCCTAGCTACAGAGATCGAACCAGATTCCGGAAACATCGCAGCGAGCAAAATTGCTTTTAGTCTTCTGACCAAGATGGCCACTGTCTGGGGTGGACCAGACGTCGCAAGTATCTCAGAAAACCCAACCACTCTCGGATCACCGTCTCCAGTTATCCCCGGGTTCGATCAATTAATTTTAATCGATAGATTTCATTCAGCCTGCTGGCAAGTTCTACTCAATGAACAGTTTCGACCATCGACAGATGCTCAAACTAAGCAAGTATTGAATGAGATCGCTAGCCTAGAACAAGCCATCTACCTGAAAACAGGCGAGGGTTTCATACGACATCTACAGTCGACACTTTTTCCTCGACTAGACATCAATGGAGACGAGTTCCTACGATCTATGACTACCTCTATTGACAGGAAAACATTTGCTAAATACCTCCAGACCCTTAAGGACAACAAGCTTAAGTCGTAAAATTGAAAGAAAACCCGAAATACATTCATACATAAATTGCTATTCCGCAGGGGACATGTTGAGAGGGCAGGCAGCCACAGGGCAGTTCTCTAGCTACCATTGCATATACCACAGGAGTTGAGGGGCGATTCATACCACTACATCAGATTATGGTGTTTGTTCCTTGTATTTGGGCTTCATAGATGAGAATTCAAGAAGTGATTGTCTCCTAAGGTTTCGCACCTTGTGTGGACGTATTTCGTAACGTGCTCCGTACCAATTCCACTGCAGAAGTAAAAATGCTAAATCTCTCAAATAGAATAACATCATCGCTCCCCGCCTGCTTTTTTTTTTTTTTTTTCCGGTTCACAGCTATAACATCGATAAGGGTATAAGACCATGAAGAAACAGGATAAGCGAACCTACGGAAATTCCAACGGTCTTGAATCTCAGAGCCCCGGGATTGAGTGGAGTTGTCCATCTACTCGAGTGAACAAAAACATCTATTAGTTTTGATAGGGAGGCAATTGCTCGCTCTAGATACCGTTGCCGGATTTAAGGACGAGTGAGTGCCCCTGCTATATACCAAAACGACTCCTTAGACGCGAGCGTGGCCTGTAGTTCAGACCATCTGTACGAAGCTCGTATCCCTAGGGGTGTGCCCTGTTCGATGATTTCGGAAAGCTGTCGTGGATGTTGTGGCATCACGTGCTCCACTATCCGGGTGGAACACTGGCTTTATGCTTAGGCATCTTTCTGGATTAATCCTATAATGCAATTTTAGTACTGCGATACCGTTCGATTTACCGAGTATAGTAGTCATAGCTGGTTATTCTGCAATGCTACGATTGACCTGGTGACGTGTGGGAGTGGTAACAAGAGCCGCACCTGACTCGGCCGGGCGGGTGACTGCCTGAGTCTTGTGGAATTTCACCCAGGTTTAAGGCTAGCTAAGAGAGGGACTTGAATATTTGTCCGGACCATGATACCGACGCCGCCGAAAGCATGGCAGTGGGACTACCAACAGCGACAAGCCGGGCTGAGCTTCGATGATGAAGTAAGACCGGAGAAGTAGGATAGGTACCAGCCGTAAGCCATGGTGGAAGTAAGTTTGTATAGAGGCCAGATGGTACGTAGCCCAACTTACTTCCACTTAGTAACGCAACACCGCGGTCGGAAAGATAGTGATAGTGAGCCAGGATAAACGCAGTAAGAATAAGGATGAAGTAAGATACGTTCATGGATCGAACTATCGCTGGTTAGCAGCTAACGCATGCCTAACGTTTTGACTGGTTAATACGTCCTACTAGAAGGTTACACGTAGCGGTTGGTACAGGCTGACTTTGGAGATTACGTGGTCACTCATGGGGTTCTGTCTGGGGTGGTTTCCTCCTCGCTCTGCTTCGTTTCTTCGCCGTTGCTTTGCTGCATCTCTTCTGGTTGCCACTCGGTACTCCCGGAGCTATTTATCGGAACTTCTCTTTGCTCCTTTCTGCTCACCCAGCGGCCGTCTACCTTGACGTCCCCCGGAGCTCCGTATACGCCGTCACTCGCTAACTCGAGGGCCCGTCTATCTTGTCTGTTTCCCCATTCCGGACCGCTGTCCTCGCGGAGCCACCGGAGGCTTTTAGGCTGGAGTGGGAAGGTGTTTTCGGCATTTCTCTCGCCGGCACTGCTGTTATTATTATTGTAGGAGTTGCCATCGTTACTGCTATTAGCGGTGGCAACAGCGGCGACAGTGGCGGTGGTGGTAGGGGGGACGCCGTTCTCGGCACGCCTGCGGTGTGGAGGAATGTAGAGCTGTTGGGACATGATAGTCGGTTGTATAAACAAGGAATAAGGTCGTCTATTCCAACATTTATGACGTAGGTGGGAAATTATAATATTATCCAAGTTTACTGATTTGAATAAGCGTTAGATAAACGGCTATGTAGAGAGAAGGGCAACAAAAAAAAGGTAGTAGAGGCAGAGGTGAATGATGAGGGAAAGGCAGAATAAACGCCTTCGTTTATACACTACCGCGGGTATGCTTCCGTGAGTTGATTATCAGATGAAGATCGATAGTCCGAGTATTGGACGACCGGTAAGTTTAATAGCGGATGAGAGAATTAGCTGGTGAGTGGGTTAGTCAGGTGTAGGTAGAATCGCCGTAGCGGTGAAGCATAGGAATCGTTTGTTACGTACGCGGTTGTTAGTCCGGTTGAGTTTATTTCCTTAGGTGGATATAGTATGACAGATAGAAGGCATCATGTATCGAAGGCTATGGATATCACTTAGTAGGCAGTATTGAAGTCCTTGACCATATGCCTCATTCCCTAGATCGCAACTAAATCCCATACATCTTCAGCCCCCTTCTGCCCATTCTCCAAGTCCGGGTGTTTGAGTGTCCGTATAGACCCCGCCGGGTGCCTTTGATCCCATCTGTTGGCCCCTCAAATTCACCGCTGGACGTACTAATAGGCGCCTTGATGGGAAAAGATGGAGGATATGCCGCGGTGTCTGTACTCAGGACCTAGCAGTACTTATTAACTAATGCACATTTCTTAAATCTTTGCCCGGGACCGTTTTTAAAATGCGCTCGACCACGAGAATTATGAGCTTTCCAATGAGTACGACATCTAGCACACCTATAATCATCATGTAGGAGGATACGAGAGTGTTACTAGTGAGGCCAGGTGTATGTTAAGAAAGTGTGATAAAGAAGATTTAATTGTTGGGTAAATGTAACTTAGAGCGTCTTGCGTAATAAAGCTAGATAACTGCTCAGAAGTGTTTAGACTGATGGTTACTTTGAGCTTATAGTGTCGTTATAGCAACCGCCACGATTCGAGATCGCCCGGCCTCTCCGCAATGAAATAATGGGCGTAAAAATAAGCTTTGGAAAGATTGTAAACCCTTGATAGACTCGAATACAAGCCATCAACTACCGGCAAACACCACCAGTGTCACGTTAAAAAGGAAGAAGAAATATCCACGATAGGTGATGAGATCTTTATTTAATTTATCCAAGTGAGAATACATATATAAACATCTCGGATTGAAACTAATCTATGAGGATTTTTGGCTCGAGCTCCGAGTAGTGAGATAGGTAAGACTCAAATAGCTTAATCGCATGCTCAACATCGTAGGTTCCGCCTGTTTCACGGATACTATGCATGCTGAGCTGTGGGTTGCCTAAATCTAGTGTGCGGACGCCTAACTTGGCGGATAACATTGGACCGATGGTGCTACCACAAGGAGAGTCGTTTCTCACAACAAATAACTGAAGGGGCACACCCGCGCGTTTAGCCATCTCTTGGATGAGCACAATGCCGGGTGAATTGGTGGCGTAGCGCTGATTTGCGTTGACCTTGATGACCGTGCCTTTGTTCATTTCGGGTTGATGGTTTGATTCGTACTTACCCACATAGTTGGGGTGTACAGAGTGGGCCATATCAGCCGAGACAAGGAAAGACACCGCCATGGTCTGCTCGAAAGCAGTGGTTAGGTCTATATCAGGGTCAGAGCTAACGTGTTCCCAGGATTTGTCGGATGCCGAGTCCCCGTGGCGACCACCGCCGGCAAGGATCGAAAGGCGGCGAACCACAGCTGGTAACAGATCGGAGTTAGCGCCTTGCGCTGAAGTAGATCCTATCTCCTCATGGTCGAAGCACGTGATAAGGCGGATGGACGTCTCCTCGCTTAGGCTTGACTTGTTTACCGACTCGATGAGACCCATGACACTACAGTAAGTCATGTTGAGGTTATCGAGTCTCGCTGAATAAATGAATTCTTCATTCAAACCGCCAAGACAAGATTTCTGGACATCGTACAGAACTATTTCGAAATCGACCACTTCTTCGACTTTGGCACCCGCATGTTCGGCAATGAGCTCCAAAACGTAAGGGTGGTGGCGGTCTGACATATCCTTCAGAGGCTGAAACGTCTCCTCAGGGTTGTTCTCAGTCTCCGAGACTTTGGCTTCTTCCTTTTTGCCCGTCCTATTGAGCTCCGCGGCTACTAGGCCGGCAATTGGAAATAGTTCGTTCTCCTTGTTCGGGTTAAACTCGGATGAACGGTCGAGATGAATAGCTAAGGTCGGAATTCGAATAATAGGCCTATCGATCTTGACTAGCTTTTGGACAAAGTTCCCCTTTCCGTCCCTTACTAACACGCGGCCAGCCAGTGAGAGATCTCTGTCAAACCAGCTGTGCCATATGCCACCGCCGTAGGTTTCAACGCCGACCTGCATGAACCCCACCCCGCTCTTCTTGCTGACGGGCTTGACACGCAGACAGGGAGAATCGGTGTGCGCGCCAAGCATCGCGATTGGGTTTCCCGGCTTCCATTGTGCGCCAATGGCGAAAGCAACGATGGTCGATCCGTTACGGGTCATGTAATACTTTCCACCAGGTTTCAGCGTCGAGGACCAGTTGTCTCGCTCTTTTACGGGGGTAAACCCAGCTTTTTCTAGGCGGGCGATAGACTCATGAACGGCATGATAGGCTGAAGGAAATCGAGAATCGTTAGTTAGTCATTAAGTATCTGGTTAGGAGCATGGTGTGGCGAAAGCATACGGGTGGGAGATGCGTTGACGAAGTCAAGGAAGTCGAGTGCAGCCTTTGGGGGAGCCATGGCGAAGGTCGAGGTGCCGAAGGAAGACGTCGTTGATGGTGTTGAATGATGGGTTGGAGTTGGATATGTGGTGGCCCCGAGACGAGGGGTCGTGACAACGGAGAAACGGATTGTGGGAACGGAGCAGGCGCCGATGATACGTCGAGCTCCGGTGTTCATTTATGCAGTCAGTGATGGATACAACTAGGGTGCGTTGTGTCCGAGGTGGGTCTCGGATGGTATAGTAGGACAAAACAAAACTACACGTTAAAAATACTGCAGGTAAAGTCGGATTTGATGATGTTTTAAGCGATGCGAATCAATCTAGATAAGGGAAGAGGGAGGGGGGGTATATCTCGAGATCGGCATAGGATGGAGAATGGAGAATGGGAGTTCATACCCAGCAGATCGTAGCTCGGTATCTCTATCATAATTAGGTAAGCATGCCTATCTACTTGGGTACCTAATCTAGTGTACCTACAGTAGTCTCTACAGTACCTAGGTAAGGTACGACTACACTACTACACTAACCTAGTATAGTATACATACATGTGGTGCATAGTACTATGGATGCAGTTATGTACTTCTAACCTACCTATAGTTTAGTATACACTACTAGGTACCTGGGTAGTAGGTAGGTATGTCGGTAGGTACCCATACTACACTAGTGTAAGTCCGACTACAGTACATACTGGTAGAGGCAGCTTCTAGATTCGTGCTAGATTAGGTATGTATGTATGTATGTATGTATGTATGTACCTAGTGTACTTACACACACTACTGTAACTACATAGTATCACGTACACTACCCAGGGTACCTAGGTAGACTTTGCTCAAGCCCCAGATTAACTCATCTCCACTTCCACCTCCCGTAGCCTTAGCCTGTTGTGGCCTGGATGGCCTTGGCTCGGGCGTTTACAGAATGACCATCTCTCCACCTCCCATCATACTCGCCTGTCACTGTCGTTCATGCTTGCTTGTCCCATGCATTACCTACAATACTTTGGTATAATAATAAATAACTACTGAAGCGAACGCAACATTACTGCATACACCGCCATATATTCATTCAATCTACTATCTGTGTGTGGCCTGTTGCTCCTGCACCCTGATGGCTTCATTACTCATGGCTATTAGACTAGGTACTGCACTGCCATGCTCTCATTTCGCCCGGGTCATCTTCATCAGGCCATTGTTTCTAATTATTCGTGCCGCAGGCCACCAACCAGAGGAGGCAAAGGCACGATCGACTTGAAAACCATAGCCCAATTGGCGAGCAACATCTCGGTGAACGAGCAAATAACCTCTGTTGACTTGTCGCATGTGCGCGCCATCCGCAGTTCAATGTTTGTCGTACTGAACTTTGTCACTTGACTAAACCTAGAGTTTACACATCTTCTCGATACCCTTCCTACCTACTAGTACTAAGCTTAGCTGCCTCTGTTGGTGGTGATCGGTGTCATGAGAGATTGTCATGGGTGGAAAAAAGAAAAGAAAAGAAAAATGAATAAGAACCAACGGTAGAGACGTAAGACTCCTATAAGTCGACAAACGATATAAGTCAGCTCTTGGTGATTAATCCATTGATAACATCATCGCCTTCTTGTTGGGGAGGTGGAGAAACTTGCTTGTTTTGCGTGTGCGCGTGCATATCACCCATGCATGTGTATCTGTCTATATGTTGGAGGTTATTTGTAAAGATTCGAACCGCCATGTTCCTGATACTAACTGAGCCCGCTAACACGGCAAGAGGCTACTTCGACAACATGCAGGGCACCTTATTGGGGACAATCGTCGAGCGAAATGGCCGCTTTCGTCAGTGCCTCGCTGGCTGCAGGGTGAGGTGGCGGAGGATTCACCGCCAAGGATATAAAACAAACACACCTAATTAACACGATAGCAATCCATCTGTTCAGTCGTTTTGACCGAAAAAAATGTCTTCGAGTTCTGCCACGCCTCCCTGCTGGTTTTGTTATCGTTAATAAACCTGTCAAGTACACTGTACTTGAGTATGCCGTGCGCTTGCAGCTTGCTTGTTAGACTCGGGGATGCACACCTTTGTCAATCACCACTATATGCGCTACGCATGTAACCAACCGAAGTCCCTTGTACATAATGAGGCTTTGAAACTGGGGGCCCCTTCAAGGAGTTGGGAATCGCACCTGATCGGCTGGGTACCAGTGAATCCGGTAACTCGAAATTGACCAGGTGATATGGGGATCTCCAGGGATCTGGGAAACCTCTTGTTTGCTATGGTCGTGATGGAGATTCAGCATGCTGAACTACTCAGGATTTACTGCCTTGGCTTTGTTTTAAGACGTCGCGTTCCTAGCAAGGGATATGGTAGAGCGCCTCTTCGCGTTCTCCTAGATAGAGACTGGGAAGTTTGGACGCTTGAAAGGGAGAAGGGGGTAAGAAAACCCCCCGCGACTACACTATGCACTCATCGGGTTTGTGTCCCTAGATCACTAGATCGGATTATAGAGGTTTAGTTTGAGACATGCGTTGATATTCTAGTGGTTGATGTACAGTATAGATTAGTGTATACACGAAAACCTGCTTATTTGGGGCGAATGATCGTAGGTCTGGTGAATGAATCCACCCGGTTCAGATGGCAAGCCGATGACATCGCATCGATTCCATACCACGAGGCGGGCGTGTTTGTTCAGCGGCACATCAGATCGATGGTCAACGAAGAACGTACAGTTTGTAAAGCTTCAATATGACACGGTGCAAGTACTTACTAGGTACTTGTGTGGACCCCCATGTTGCAGGTCATCTCTGATTCTGCCGGGAAGGCAGTCAATCGTACTGTCGACGCAGACCACCCTCGCAGATAATCAGGGGTCCATCATCATGAGGCAAGGGGCGTCCATTGTGCCCAGGTTTCCAACTTACACAACATACGTGTCTTGGTGGTGTTGCTGTATGGAGCTGTTCCATGGAAACCAGAGCCCAAGTACGAGGACATTCTTTACACTAGTCTAACAGCTGGGTAGGTATTGCGAGATGGGATTTCTCGGAATCAAGATTCCGCCGTGTACATACCGTGTGGCCTGGTGCCGTCGAAGGGCCTCAAAAACTTGGTATGTGTAAGCATAGACACTAGTTTTGGCTTCCCATTTTACATACCTAGTACATAGTACTAGTAGGATGTTAGGTCGAGGACCCCAATGCGCGGCGAAGGTTGTTCCATTCTTTCTTCGCGAAGCAGATGTCATCGGGCGAGCCGCCGACGATCAAACAGCCCTGACTTATATCGAAACTGGGGAATGCATGCTCTTCACCGACGACAAGACGGACAGAATGCGCTGAGCAGTTTTTTCATTCTTGACCCGGTATCCGTTCCTGAGTCTGTGTTTCTTTCGTGTGCGATGTTGAGGTGGAATTCGGTACCGCCGTTGAACTGCATTGTGCTATTTATTACCCAGCACGGTTGGTTGCCACCGGTACCTCGGTACTTAATGGTGGAAAGCAACCAAACCGCTGTGACTACACTTAGCCAATTGTGGTTGTGGTAGGCGTAGTGTACCAACCGCCACCCACGCCTCGTACCTAGATGCTTCTGTGTGTCTTCGAGGCTGTTCCTAACATGATGCTTCTTTGCTCACCTATTCTAGCTTGCTTTGTAAGGCTGGTTCAGCTAGGACTTGAGACACCTCGCCATCTTGTGGTTGCCTTGAATATCACTGCCTAAGAACTGCTAGATTTGCGCATTTATATCGACTTGTCTTTACGAACCATCAAACTTGAGCTGCCCTAAAGGTCTTTGATGGTTTGTCGGGTTTCGTCAGCCGGAAAAAAAACCAACATCATCTTTGCACTCTGACGTCCTGACTTCGCTTAGATATACTAGTTATCGAGAATGTGCCTAATCCTTTTCTGTATGTGATATTGTCTATGGGCCAACGAAGAAGAGCGACAAGAGAAGAGATGAATAGGGATCATGTTGGCACCCGCCACCCGTTGGTAGCCATAAAGAAGATGGTAGAGAGTACGTACCTGGCGTCGAACTCTGTATATTACCTGTGTAGGCGAGTCGACTGGCTTGTACATACAATAAGCTTGCCACGCACACACGCATGCAGCCATTACCTAGCCTATCAAACAGCAAGCCGTCCAAGTGGAGTGGTTCTACCATCCATACTGCCATAGTACAGTACTACACTACCTAGACTTACTAGTAGTGTAGTGTAGGACGCGAGTTGCCGTTTCGAAATACCTCACTACTTATATACCTATTCCCTAGTGTAGACTAGTGGTGGAGATACCCAGGCTAGCAACGGTCCCCTTCACACATACACCACACACACATACTCACGCTCACACTCACACTCACGCAATGTGTGGTCAGGATAGTGGTCTAAGGATGTGATCTGACAGAGCGCGATGATGAAATTTTGGGATTTATGAATGATACGCTATCTTGTTACCTCATCCCGGGGCTAGCCGAAAGGAATGACGGTTCTTGAGCTCGGGAATCGTAGAATTCTATTACGGTAACTAGCTAATTTGCCTATCCGCACGATATGGTAGTTCAGGTAGTATCTCGAGGTGCATTCCGGGGCTTGAGCTAGGGGAGGAGGCACGTCAACGGTGAGTGACTCCGACACGTTCTGAAACAGTAAGACGCAAAGCTCGTACACAGCCCATATTTCAATTTCTATTCCGGGCTCCGAACAACCTCTACACGGATCCAACGTTATACTTTACTTCCTGTTATAATTTACTAGTCTGCTGCCTACCTACACTAGAGTGGAACGGCTGCGATTTTGCATTGAAGCTCGTTAGGAACAGGAAATGCTAAAAAATTTCCCAATGAGTGAGCTAACTATAAATGGCTCAAAGCTACTTCCACTTTAGTACTGTGGAAAGATACACTCCAACACGTGTATGGAGGTACCTATGTAGGTATCGTAGATCATGTCCCCACAAGAGTAACCTGTACTGTGTGTATAGTAGTGTACTAGTAGTGTACTAGTAGTGTGTAGTGTAGCACTATATACCGAGCATGGAAATTCGACAAGACTGGTGGAGGTGTCATATTGTTCAAAATCAAGGAACTCAATGGGGCTCGCCCTTAATTATTATCATTATCATTATTATTCTTAATTTTAGGGAATTGGCTATCAGAATGAACAACGTAGATAGATAGACTCGAGTTAGAATATCATTAGTAAAACGGTTCATAGTACCTGAAAAGCCCTCGTTAGGTACTACCTGGTATGCTCGTTGTTTGTGTGTTATGTTTATAGGAGCTGCATACACCTAGTCCGATTGTCAATTGAATTGAATTGGTGAAGCGTTGTTCCAACATACCTTAAGTACATAGGGTATGTATGTAGCCATGATACTACTACCTATAGTGCCTGTCCATACTTCAATGATCTTATGAGGTACTGAAGCACAGTATAGTTGAGGTATTGTAGTCACTTATCTGGATTATTATTCTTAAAGGGAAAGAGAAAGAGAAAGAGAAAAACGAAACTAGAAAAAAAGGAAGAAGAAAATACTTACCATTGCGAACTCTTCTTGTGTTCTTGTCTGGTGGAGGGGTAGGTACCTGGTGGTGGTTTAAAGATTTGGAGACGATCTGCTAATACCTACCTACATAGGTATGTAGGTACCTAGTGTAAGGTGATGGATCTTGCTACACTACTACTTCTACACTAGGTAGGTACCTGGGAGGGAAGTTGTCAATCTAGACTCTCTATGCATCTCTCATTGTATCCCTATCTATTTTTATTTATTCTATTATTCTCTCTTTCTCTTCCCTTTTGTCATTGTTTTTTTCTTGATCATTGCTTTTATTTCAATAATAATATTCCTACTAAAGATAGTAGGGATCATAGATATGCCGCGGTATCTCGAGGTCGACAGAACTGCATGTTATTTGTTTGGTTTTTCTTCTCGATGAGACTGTCCATTCAAGGACCTTTTGAATTAGGTACACTTAGACATTTAGGGCAACGATGTTGGGGGTCAAGGTTGGCCGTTGGCAACAGTTTTTCGCTACTACATAACTACCTAACCTAGTAGCTACCTCTACTAGTAGCACAATAATAACACTTAGACTAGACTAACTGGGGACTGAAGGGGACCGGCAGGGGCTGTCCCTGTAGAGGCGCCTGCTTGACATGACGCTAACAGGACTGTCCACTTGCAATCCTTGAAGAAAAACCCAAAAATGGCCCGCTGATCCACTCTGTTTCTGCAGTGTGCAGATGTATGGATACATTAGTGTACAGGAAGGATACCAAGCGCATATAGCTAAGTCTGAGGGCAGCGAGGGTACTAAGCTAGTATAATTAATTGTACAGGCTTTTACCCTGAAAGCATTCTTTCGCTGATCTCTCTACCTATACTAGTAACACTTCGGACTTTGGGATGGACATTTTAAAGACGGGTGCGAATGTACATAGTAGTGTAGTAGTATACCTATATCTCTCCTATATTAATCCTATATCAAGCTGTCAATCTCGTACAGCATAAAGGCAAGTAAAAAGAACTTGGTGTATGGGGCATTAGGTAATCCCTAGTGTATTCGATGTCTTCGCCCATACAACATTGAAACCAACCGTCGAGTTCAGAAGACTGGTCCATGTAGGTACCTACACGTGTGAGGCGGGTGGTCTAAGGTTCTACCTACATTTAGATAGGTAGGCAAAAGGTATGTGGGATGTATGTACCTAGGTATGTAAGTATGTGTGTAAAGGTGTGCAGTCTACCTACATGTAGCACTGGATTTGCTGTGCTCATTGTCAGACGTCTGCGCTTCTCTGCCCCTGCTCGGTGCCATCATTTATACACTCGCTTGACCCACTTCGCTGCTTCACTCAATCCCAGGGCAATAACGTACCGTCGTGTTTCGATGCTCTACACTACATAGTAGTCAATTCAATAGAATGATTAGGTGTCTTGTTGCTCTGCTCTCGCTCACTTCATTGCTCTCTACCTTCTTTTAGTAATACTAAATAGGTTGGTCTGACTGACGCGAGAGCCTCTGTGGACTAAGTTTGAGGTCATTTTTTACCTTACCTTTGTTCATTCACTATTGGGCACTAGGTAGGTAGGTAGGTAGGTACCTTTCATCACATTCAGAATCTGTCCTAAAGTAGGTACCCTCCCTCCCAACATTGTATTCACCTACCTAGGTAGTGTAGCCATCCAAACAATTGTTCTTGTCATATATACCTTGTATGCATCCTTTAAGGTTGTTGGTGCAAGCATAAGGGTTTTGCCTCCTCATCATATTCTCCGTCCCTACATAGTACAGAGCTAGGTATGTAGGTAGTAGTAGTACCTCTCTTAGACTCGTCAGTTTTGCATCCAGGTACGTAACGGTACAGCATGCTCTTGGGTCTGTCCCTGTTGCTATTCTTTTTTACATTGTGCTGCCTCGCGTCGTCTCTGCCCCGGATAGGTTTTGTATCCAATCATAAGCCTCCACCATTGAAAAAGGTACCTACGACTGCCTAGCTTTGTGGTACGGTCAGGTATGTACTTTAGCTACGAGGTAGATTGGGATAATAGCCATCACACACTTACTCAACCTTTTCCCTCCTCTCTCCTCTCTTCTTCAACCAACTACCTTCTTGTCCGGCTTCTTGCTCGTCTAGATACCCTGTTTCTATATATTCAATAGGGCCCCTTGCTCACTTGCAGGAGAAACGGTCTAACACAGCCGTTCTCCCAGTATCGATAATCGCTCGTTCCCGAGGGTCACGCCACTAACGAGGCCTGGCTCGTCGTCCCTCTTCCCCTGCTTTCTCCGTTTCTTATCTCTTCTCCAGTCCCTCGTCTTCTTGTCGCTCGTCTTGGCCTTGACGACACTGATACAGTCCTTTGAGAAGGCGTGATCGCAGGGCTGGCCAAACAGACCTCTCTGCCCACGGCCGCCCGAGTCTTCGTCGGTCGCACAATCACGCGCACTATCGTCGGCGTGTACTATACTCTATACCGCGTACACACACACACCAAATAGCCAAATAGAGAGAATAGAGAGACACAGTGCCCAGGACGAGGCACCTGGCCACACTCGCATCAACAGTACGGTAAGTGTACATTAGCTATTCGCTTGTGTTGGGTCATTTTGGCCAGTCAGCTCCATGTACCTGCCCGCCTGTCAGTGGGCTTACCGGGGGGGGATCTGGGATACCAAGTAGACAATGGCCAGCGCCCCACTTTAGCAATATTTGGATCCCACTATTGGGGTACCCGTCATTCAGAGTTCAGAGGGCCAGAGCTTGTGCTTGCCTGAGGGTCTTCCTCGTTGTTGCAGTCTTGTACCTAGCCCAGACCAGGTCCTGGTTCCCGCGCTCCCTTTCTCCCGCTACCACTGCCGCTCTGCTTCTCTTACACACACCCACCATCATCACCACTTTTACTACCACTACCACCAACACCACCACCACCACCACCATTACCACCATTACTGCTCGTTACCATAATACACACCTTCTGAGCATCGGTCTGTTTTCCTATTCTCTGCTTCTCTCCCTCCCTCCCTCTCTCGATCACTTTTGTTCTTCCCCACTCACATCCATCATTTCCTTCGACCGTGCGCTCAGTCCATCAGCTGCTCTGCTCGTTGCTTGTCGACTGTAAATACTCCACCTCTTGTTTTTCTTTGCTTGCTGTCATCGTCAGACTGACTGGCCTGGTGCCCTATTTTCGCCTATTGTTGAATTTCGCTAACATTGTGCTCGAGATCATCTGGCAGATCAGTTATTTCATTTCGGTCTTGATCCAGCTTAAGCTACCTCTTCTTGACATAGCGAGCCGTCGCCATATCCTCGTACCCTTGACCCGTTACGAATCTTGTAACAAAACTTTGGCTACTTCGACCATCCCCCCGCCTGTGCCGCCAACGATAGCGTCATATTCGAGTTACTTCAATTTTTTTTTTTTTCGGCGCCTTCAAGTGCGAGTGCATATACACGTTTCTATCATTACGAACTTCCTTGGATCTTCTCATCGATTCCCTATACATACAATGATGGTATGACCGCCGCCTACTTAGGAACAGCATCATCAACATTTGGCGCGCTGGTACCGCGGTTCATCGCCAAGTGAATTGCTCTATTGCCACGGCCATATTACAGTTTGGACCAATTTACGCTATATGGACCTAGTCGGATATTGTTAGGTAACCGTCGAGCCTATCTACGGCTCCTCTAATCGGGGTACCGGTTGGGTTTCAACCTTGAATATCCACGTGCACCTAAACGCCAAGAGTGCATACTAAAGAGGGATTCTTTCGCCCGTTCTATAGTCAGTTGATTGCGGCAGAACCCATATCTCGCCCGTATTTGTCTTCGGAGACTTGATTAAACCTACGCGCTTTCGCGGCAATGGCCGCCAATATACCACAAATGGGCGGCGGCGGGCACATTCGCCGACCACAGAGCCAACAACTTTCACAACTTGTCTATTCCTCAATAATGACCCAGACTGTTTCTAACACCGGTTGGCAAGGTTCCATCCCCCCGGGCATGCGCGTGGGTCATGCTATGAATGTGTAAGTTGGCAGTCCACATGAGTTTACTAGCCTTGGCTTTCGGAAGAAAACGTGCTCACTTTTTTTTAGTATCACCAATTCTTTTCTGGCCATGCCACAAGCTGATAGCTCACAAATAGTTGGTGTTGGGCTAACGTATGAACGAGACGCCTTTACGTCGTCACCAGACAAAGTGAGTGACTATGGTGGTGCGATCTCCAATCTATGGATAGATACTGACTTGCTCTAGGCTACGTATGAACAAAGAATCTTGACGCGTGTTAATGAGCTATTTAAGAAGCGACAGGCCAATGAGCAGGGCCTACACCATAGCCTAAGTCAAGCAGCCGCTCAGGCTCAGGCTCAAAATCAAGCACAAATGATGATGAACCAGAATATGCAGATGAGAGGCATGGGTCAACCGATGCAACAAGGATTTCAAAACCCCCAGCAACAATCCCCTATCAACCAACAGGGGCAGCCTAACATTGGCGTAAACAATCCCAATGGCCTTCCTATGAATCCGAACCAGCAAGCGATGCAAATGGGGGCCCAGATGCGTCCTCAGATGGCAATGCAACCCAGAATGGCAAATCTATCACATCAAGACCAAATGAAAATCAACCAGCTCGCTGTTGCGAAATTCAATTCGATACCTGAGCCGAACAGAAGCCAATATCGGACGGCGGTACAGCAGAAATTTGGGCCACAGGTGGTGGCTCAGTTGCAGCAGGATAACATAGACCCGCTTCTGTACTTCTTTCAGTCTCAGGTTCAAAACCAGGTATTACAAACTGCATCAAAAGCCCAAGCTGGCGTGAATCAACCGGGAATGCCAATGCAAGCCCATCAGCAACGATCGATGAACCAGCCGGCTCAACAACTCCCGACTGGGCCGAACGGAGAATTTGGTCCTTTCTCAAATGTAGAAAGCATAATGAATCAGCAGAAAGCGGGATTGATTGCTCAAGAAGCAGGCCAGATGGTGGTTCCAGCTAGCAATGGTGCAGGCCGCAATGCCACACCACAACCGATAGGCTCGCTGCCTGGTCCCAACCAAGGAGTAGGGCAGCCTGCTCTCCAACATCAATTGTCGCAACAGTTTAATCACCAGCCAGCTCAGCAATTAAAGATGGACCAGAGAGCAGCTCAGACTCAGGCTCAGATTCGAGCTCAGGCCCAGGCGAAACAGATGCAAGGTCAACCTGGTGGTCTGAATGGCCCGGGAGGTGCCTCACAAAGCCCTGGAATGAACACATTAAACGCTCCCGTAGTACGTAGGGCACCCATGGGCGTTGGCCAAACCGAAGGCCATCCACAAATGGGTCAAGGCAATGTGCCGTTTGGGCAACAGATGATCGATCCTCGCTTCGGTCAGACGGGCCAGCGGACACCAATGGGACCCAACGGCAACATGAACAGACACCAAGTACTACATAGCATACTCGCTCAGATGCCTCCCGAAAAACGACAACAGATCATGAACCTACCTCAAGACAAGGTTCCCGAAATGATCATGAGATGGAATGCCTCTAGAGGAGGTGCAATGCCTGGTCGTCCCCAGCCACAAATGCTAGGACCTGGCAACCCTATGGCCCAGTCGTTGACCCAATTCGCGCCAGGAAACAACCATCTTGGCCAACATCCGATTCCTGGTATGCCAATGAATCAACCGAACCAAATGATGATGCAACAACAAATGAACAAACTGCGCAATCCTAATGGTCCTCAAGGTTCTCTGGATCGGAATGCTCTGATGGACAATATGGCGGTACCTCCAAAGGTTCTTGAGCAATTGCGACTAGTACCACAACAGGGAGGGGCCTCGCCTGAAATAAAAAAATGGGGCCAGCTTAAGCAATTGTTGGCACAAAAGAATCTGCCTCAACAGACGGTACAAAATCTTCTCAACTTCCAGAATATGCAGTTTCAAAACTACTTGAAGACAAACCCAGGGTTGGCTGCCATGAGCTCCCAGCCTCCTCAGCCTAATGTATCCCAGCAGGGTATCCATCCTAATGGTCTACCCACCCCCCAGATGGGTCAGCCTACACCAAACATGCCTGGTTCCGCTCCAAACATTACCATTACGCCTCATGAATTACAGAATGCTAGAACCCACGAGAAGTTCAAGGGTTGGCCAGATGATAAGATTCGGCAGATGCTATTACAGGTGAAAATGCAAGCATTAAAGAACCGGGCGGCGGGTCAGATGTCCGGACCACCAGCTCAAGCAGCTCAAGTTTCACAACCTGGCCACCTGGCGACAGCGCCCGCTTTGCAAGCCGCGAGCGGGGCTGCTGTGCCACAAAGACCGCAGAATGCCGGCGCCGAAACTAGCACAGCTAGCCCGGTGGTACAGGGGCGAAATATCAAGCAGCCTCAGAATAACCATGCTGCACCTACGGCAAAGACTGGCACCAAGCGACCTATGCCGGATGATATGGCCGAAGGACCTAACCCGTCTCGTACCCCCGTCCAACGACCACAATCACAGCAACCTAATCCCCCGTCCCAAGTACCTCAGTTCAGTCCTGAACAGCTTGCCGCTATGGCCCCGGAGCAACGGCAGAAATACGAAGCTGTGGTCAAGAGCCGACAAACAGCAGCTCCCGGTCAGATGTCCGAGGATATGGTACGCCTCAAGGCTATTGGCCAGGAACAACACCAAATCGCGATGAAAGAGCACTTGCCGGATATACCATTGACTCCAGAGCAGTATCAAGATATGGCACAGAAAGTTCAAACCATGTGCGGTGAGATGAATAAGATCAGCAAAATCCTAGGCCGGTGGTATGCCGTGACTCGCGATGATGCGCGTGCTAAGTTGTTCTTCAAGCTAGTAAGTCATTGTTTAAGCGATTACTTTGAGGTTGAGGCTAATATTCGTAGCGAATGCGCTTGATCAAACAACACGTCGATGGCGAGAAAATGACTGTGCTGAAAGATAAGCTTTCGATTACACAAGCAGACTTGGATAGTATTAGGGGTATGCTTGAGAGCGTCGCTAAGGATCTATCAACCTATTTCCCGGGTATGATGAAGAAGAACCCAAGCCAGCAGAATGGATTAGAGCCGGCAGCACCTCAAGGAGGGTCTACGCGTCTAGGAGCCCCGACCGCCCAGCCCGCGCCACTTAGTGCCGCAAATCTTGAAAAGCAGACGCAAGCTTACGTGAAAATGCATGCAAGGAACAATAGTAAAGCGGGGCAGCCACCGGCGGCGCCGACTACTGCACAACCCCCATTTCCATTTGGGGCTCAATCGCCTGACGGCCGACCGACGTATGCTAGAGACCCTGCAGTAACTCAAGATAGTCTTCAGTTGCCCGCACGCAAAAGGCCTAAGACCGAAGCTAAAACTGGAGCTGGCCCGATCCAGAACGGGTCAAGTGCAAATGCGTCACCACAGGTGCAGAAACTGTCGTCCCCCGAGATGAATAAACGACAAGCAGCCGTTGAAGCAAGACAAGCACCGAAATTTACATGTTCGGATCAATACTGTGAGTTCCGTAGCATCGGGTTTCCGACTGAAGAAGCGCTGCGTAAGCATACGGACGAAGAACACAAGAAGCCTGCAGAAGATCCTGTGAAGTTCGCTTCAGATGGCCTTGCCGAAGCACTCGGTTTGGATGCCAATGGCAAGATCAAGAAAACGCCTACCGCAGGCGGCAATATCCAATCACCGGCGGATATATCTAAACATATTCAAACCCCAGTGGGTAGAGCAGAGTTGGTAAATTCACGAGAAGCTCCTATGAAGAGACAAGGCAGCGCAACAGGATCAAAGCCAAACGACCTAGTCAAGACGATTACGGGTAAAGCGGGCACGCCAAAAGCTGATTCACAATTGAAGCTTGTGGATAGTTCAACTCCCGTCGCGACACCTCATGGTGGCATTGCTCTACCAGCAGTATCCGGTGGCGAACCTATAGGAACTACAATTGACCCGCAAGAATTGCTGTCCGGCGTCACTGGTCTTGAGATGGGTGGTGACGGCGCAATACTCGACATGAACGTATATCGAGCGATTACGCCTAATGATACGCCTGAATCTAGGGATAGTGCGTCATCTGAACCAAATAGCGACGTCTCGGAAGGTGTTGCACTAAACGTCACACTAGACATGGGAATTGGTACATGGGAACCGTTTGCCCTAGGCCATGATGGACCAAGCTTAGACTTGGGAAACCCCGACAATTTGTCGGGTCTACCATATCCGGGCTTTTCATGGGATGAAGTTACCCCAGATTTCGACAAGCCTTTTGCTTTAGATACGTCTTTCTTCTCATTGGACGCATCATGATGAGGCTAGCTATGCACACGGGACTGCTGTTTAGACAGGTATGGATAAAATCCCTTTTTAGGGTTGGGTTTACATTTTGTGGCTGTTTTTATATTTACGAGATACAACGACGTTCAAGGAAGGAAGGGACATGGCTAAAGAATGGAGGACTCTGGTTTTCCGTCAAGATGGAGGAGGGTGTTATGGCGTTTCGGGGGTTACTGCTTTCTACTGGACTATGCCTGCCGTATCTTCTGGTTATGGACACCAGAAGTGAGAATCGTGTTTCGATGACATGGAAGCCAGGGCGGAGGGTTTATTTATTGGATGGTCGGCGAAGTGGATAAGTATAGACAATGGCTCGGAAGAGTTATAATAGCGATACCCACCAAGAGACACAAAAGTTCTTAATTCCTTAATTTTCTCACTCCTTTCATGACAAACGGTAATGGCACTGTGTAGTGCGGTGATAGCATAGTACCTATGGTGTTCATAAACGTTGTCTGGATTCTCTCCACGTATCCATGCATGGTACTTCCCTTGCCATCAAAGGCATCCCGCCAAGTGGGTAAGGGCACAGTAGAGGTGTTATTCCATTGGCTGAAACCATGAGAGGGGTTGGGTCTTGCGCCTTCGCACGCGCTACCTAGTAAGCAAGAGACAGGAGGTGGATAGAACAGATTCAAGCTACGTGGTAAGTATCTATCTGAGTCTATAAAATTTATATGGTTTACGAGCCTGAGTTTTGATCTATTCAAACAAGTCGATAGGCTAGATTTCCATTCTGTCCCCATCTAAGGTTGGGCTACTTTGTTGACTCTAATATGGGCATATATATATCATAAAACAACTACCGAGTAATGCCGACAATCTATAGTAGTGTAGGTACCTATGCAAGGTAGAGCTGGGAAGAACCCTTGTGGTACTTTTTAGCGGGCCGCTTCGGTTCGGCTCTTCTAACGGAGGAGTTGATCACAAGGGTCCTTCCTGCGGGCGCTGATGGGTGGCGTCATCCATGCCAACCGAGACTGTTTGCTGCTAGGAATAAACGAATACCGGTATACAAAAGTTTCGGTGTTGTGAAACTATAACTTCCTCTCGTTGAAAGTATGCAAAGCCTACCTACAATATGTGGATAGATACATGCAGTACCTAGGTATAACAGTACATGCGAGAGAGAAAGGGATAGAGGAGAGAGAAAAAAGGAACGCCTCCGTTTCGTTTCAGCTGTGGTAGTGTAGGGTGGTTTTGATTGATGGGAATTCATAGGTAATTGATGCGCATTGAAATAAAACAAGGGGACCGTGCTGTGCTGCCTCTTTTTAGAGTAGGTTGTTGCGCTGTGACGTAGCTCAGGTGAGGCTGACTTGGCTCGCTGATCACCTATGGAAGGTTTGTTGTCTAGATTGTCTGCACTAGGATCTGGACCGGGGCGCCCTGCGATTGATAAAAGTGTATAATACGCACGCACTACTAACCTAATCTCAGGTATGTATGCATATTATGCAGTTACGCTACGTGTCTTCCCTTGGCGGACGCAAGCTTTATACGTCTTGTAATAACGAGGGCAAGGCACTGGAGGGGAGAGTCGGAGAAGATGGATAATGGTGTTTGTTGTAATGTAGACAGACGTTGCAGCAGTTGAGTTTTGGTGTAGTTCTAGGTCAGATGTTCGAAAAGTCACACAGCTTATAGAATCAAATTAATAGAGCTACCTACCTATCGGCATCTCTGTTCTTGTGCTCGTAATACTTCCCTTCGAGTCTGGCTCGAGTCTGGACACCTTGTAATTTATGTAACACGGTGCCGTACATGGATGATGCAAGTCCGTCTACCAGAAATCCGGGCAGTATCTGGAGATGTAGGTATGTCATGTGGTACAGGACTGATGCGGGGATCATTGCCAAACTCAAGGTTCTAAGGTCGACTGACAATAACAGTTGGAGATGTTAAAAGACTGGCTTGAATCGATTGACAATCTCTTCGTTTGAAACGTCAATGCGACAACGATGCTCTCGTCATTGGTGAAGGTCCCTTGATTACATATCCGTCTTTGTGCACCAGAAGCACTCGAGATAGTGGCCGAAAGCTATCATCGACTAGCTTTATCAATATCATCATGAGCTGTCGGGACCTTGTGTGTCAATTCTCAGCCCCAGCGGCTCACTCATTGATACCTAGATACTAGGAGTCAAGAGGTAATTGCTGGCTGAAACTATGTGTGCCGGACTTCGAGGCAAATACATTAAACGAATGAGTCGCGATTGTTGCTAGATAGCGCTTTCTGGCGTAAAGGGCAACTGATCAATAAATAAATACAGTGTCAACTTTACCCGCCTTCGACACTGTGCACCACGACGCGGGACCCAGTGACGCGCGCGCAAGCCAGGCATTGATTGTCTACTACTAGACAAGGGTCTATAGATACCTACATAACGGACGATATCTCTCATCCTCAACTCATCAATAAACCTGATATTTCTGCATTATTGCACTTTTTGTATGTCTTAGCATAGACGCGTCTTCTTACTTTCTGCGAGGCTTTCGTGGCCTGTACTGTCTTTACCTATCTCTTCAATTCGCTTGTCTGACGTACCAAGCTTCCAAGGATATATATAGATCAAGCCAGTTGATATACAACTCCAAGCTTCCAATACTGGAACGATTTGAAGGCAACTTTCTCCAAATAGAGAGACAATTAGCATTAAGAGTCACCTGTATCGAGCTCGGGCAGAGAACGATGAACACAACATCGCCTAATAAAAGACGCGCATTGGCGCCAGTCGACGCGAACACCAGATCCCCACTACGAGGTCCTCGTTTATCACCCTCAAAGTTAGACCTCCCGAGGTCTAAGATGGCATTAAGCACAAGTCCTATAAGGCCAAACACTGTAAAACGGCCAATCGAGCAGGAAAATGACCGAGAGGCTCCAGGCTCAACAAAGAAGCGGCGATTGAGTGACGCAGGAACCGAACCGCTTTCACCTCAGAAAGAGAAGCCCCTCCAAAAGGTTGGTGTCTTAATTCGATACTTTAGTATTGTAAACTTAGAAGCTGACAAGATACGCGACAGGAAGCCGACGATACCCCGAGGCCGCGTTCGACCTCGCCCGAAGATTTATCTGTTTTTGATAACTCGACGATCGAAAACTCGCAGGTTACGGCCATTTCGGAACCTGATGTGGAACCTCCTGTCACCCCTGCCGTTGCTGAAAATCGGCCGCGTCAAGGGAGCATGACACGTGAGGAAGCTCGGCAGGTTAGTCCGAGCTCTGATAGGAGGAGGGGTCGTGGCCTTGAACCTTGGCTGACTTTTTTGTGTATGTGTAGAAGGCAGAGATACTACGGCTCCGGTTGGGGCTCGCAAGCTATAAAGTAAAAACGAATCAGACCGACGTACCCCTCGAGAGGTTACAAGTCCGACCATTACCCGGCAGGTTGCTAAAACGGACTCCGTCCACCGTCTTGTTACCGCCGCTACAAGCTACATCACCACAGCGTGTGGCCGCCGCGTCGCAAAGGGAGGAACAGAAAAGACTAAGCTCACCAGCGAGAATCGAAAGGGCGTATTCTCAAACGGTGCTGCCTTCAGCCCCGTCGTCACGGAGGAGAGAATCGAGCAGCTCCGTTATCTGTGCTGATGTGGACAATAAGTCACCCATAAGACAATCACCAGACCAGACGCTGCCGTCTGACGTTCTTAATACGCCACAGCGAACACTCGCCGAAAACAACGACGAGCTTTCGGACCCTGAACGAGGCGGTGCCGCGGAGGGATTGTTGAGTCTCTCGCAGAGCTCACCGGCATCTGCTCTCAAATAAGATAGGCAGGCCCCAAAATCAATAGCATAAAATCATGTTGTACAATGTCTTATCAATGCATGATGGCAATTGCATCCGCATCCCCGGCGGTATTATTGATGCATTTGCTGACTGGAAGGAAAAGCATACAATTGGCGTCAAGGTATCAGGTTAACTACCAGAGCTCTCTATTTGAGCCGTTGCATATGAAGGTCTGGGTTTTAGGCTTTGGGTTTTTCTCTCTACGCGGATACAAATGAGGTTGTATGAGCAGCGCTTACGATAAATCTCAAATGCATTCAAGAACAAAGAAGGCTGTGTCCTCATACTGAGCAAAACCAGGATTTTACTGTAGAGGTGACTAACAACATTAATGGCCAGGTCTCATCGTGGGCTAGATGGGCGAAAGGAGGAATCGACCAGAAGCATCCCTTTGGCTGCCTTGAACTACCTAAGCAGCTATCGTACCTAAGGTATACGTAAGTAACCTACAAGGTAACCTACAAGCCCTTTAAAAAAATATTTAATCAGTACTTAATCTAGTAGCTAAGGTATTGTGTAGGTACGAACAAAGAGTGGCGTACCTAGGTACCTATGATAAATGAAAACTAGCAGGTGTAGGAAGGCGCAACGCCCTCTACTCCATAGGTATGAAAGAAAACACGATACACTGAGTACTGACAGGCGTTTCTACTGGTCTAACAGGTACCTCTAGATAAGTGGGTGCCTTAAGTAGGTGCCTTAGGCAGGTGGTTGTATTCTACTCTACCCAAGGAGTACATTACACCTGCCTCATTACCATCGAATTGCCCACAGTTGTTGCCTTGGGTAGGCAATGCCGACGTTTACGTACCTCCTATATTATTATCGTGATGTGAACACAATCCATCTCTCATACATACGATACATCTGATACCTACGATATCTACGATACTTCCCCCTTTAACTATCCTCAACTATACCTCAAGTTCGCTACGCTATACAAGACGCAAAGTGAACATAGTTCCCACTATACCCGAGATCAACCAAGCTAAACAAGTAATTAGAGAGTATCTTGTTCTTCGCGATCAAGGATCTAGTATCAACCTTTTCATCCTACATCTCGTTCGCCTTATTTATCATCCATCTCATACCATCATACGTATCGCATATCTGGTCTCATATCAAGCATTACCTGCCATTTGCGATTATGTGCTCAACAGTCATCTTCCATTACAAATGCGGTTGCGCTGAGCGCGTTGTCTTTGAGTGTCCATTCTCTTTGACCACGAGCTCAAACTTGGCCAAGGGCCTTCACACAGACTCACGCCAGAGTTGCTCAAGGCGCTATCGGCTTCACCAGAAGAAGCTTTTTCCTCCCCAAAAAAGAACAGCGGCAACGACCACCACCCTGTCACCACCGAAGCTACCAATCTTGCCTCCCCCCAAGTCATACTCTTCAAAAAGCGAAAACACGGAAGAGCAGGAGACGAATAGGGAAGCAACAACGGAAGTCGACGAGATATGCCATGACTGCTGGCAGCGTAGCCTCGGGCCCACGAAACAAAGAGACGACGACGGCACTTCCTCCACTACTATAGGAGATTACGAAGATGACAAGGAAAATCTGGTTAATGTTCGTGTTCTGAGGGAGAGGTCGGTAAATGAACTCATTCTACCGCCGCTAAGTACCAATCTAGGGGCAGTGTCGTCAACCGAGAATTTCTCTGAGGACTTAAGCCTGCGAATCGGCAGAGGGTGACAGAGGAGAGGCATATTGTGGCAGAAATTCATTGCATTTATTGATGCTATGCATTTTGAGAGCTAGGGCGATCGACTGGATTTTTTTTTTACCTTTTCAGCGTCTTATTTCCCAGAGCCATGTTAGGGACTATATTATTTATTATGGCTCAGTGGCCTGTCTAATCACCCACCCCGGCATTCTGTGGCCAAGGCAACAAGAATATTAGCACTACCATCGTCCTCTTCCTTACTTTCCATGGCTAAATCATACATGTCTCCTATTCGCATATATCTCATTTCGTTTCTGCTCGTTGTAATCGTATGCTGATCGATGATCAAATAGGTGCAGCTCACTAAATCGCTTTCACTCTCAAAACTACAACTATAGAACTCGAAAGTATAATAACTACAACTAATCCAGCCTACAAAGTCCCCATGAGCGAAGCGATGACGAAGGTCGCCGCAGCGCTTACATACATATAACCATACGCTGAGCCAAATCCGGCAAGACGGCCGGCGCCAGCAGTCACGGGCTTTTGAGAACCTGGGGATGAAGAAACGCCCGACTGTGTGGCCCCGGGGATAAAGCCCGTGCCGACGGCAGTGGCGTTACCAGGTACGTTCACGCTTGGGCCTACGCTTGTGCTCGGTACGATAAGGGGAGTAGGAGACGGCGTCTGGAGGCCAGCGCTACTAGTTATCGCTGTGATGGTTGTAGTGGAAGTCGTGGTGGCGATCGCAGTTGAGTGGCCTTCTATTATCCCGGTATATTCCTTGACGTGCACGCTCGTGGTCTCGGCCGGCGCAACAAATGTTGCCACGACAGGCGTGAGCAACGGGGTGAGGATGATAACGACGACCTCTCCACCGGTGTGGTTAGGTCCTGCGGACTTGGAGGATTCAGCTGGAATAGGCACCACAGTTACAGCAGTGGATACGACGGTGGTGGTGGCGGTAACGGCGGTTGCGGTTGCGGGGCAGATTGTCGCCGTTCGCGTAACCACGACCTCTGACTGGTATGTTGCCGGGCAGTTAATTACGCCCGGAGCGCCACAACGCGTTATCACATAGGTGTAGGTAGATGTGTATGTTGGGCCGGCGACGGCGGCGGACGAGGAATATGCCGAGGGAATGGAAATGGAGTATGTGCCTGCTCCATGACTATAGCTTACTCCGTGACTGTAGCTCGACGCGGCCACAGAGAAGGAAGAATACACGGAGGAAACCGAGCCTGGGGAGCTACCTACTCCTTGGCTGTAACTTGATAGGGAGAGGGTGCTAGCTGTTGTGAGAGATGATGCGGAAGTATCGGACGAAAGCGGAGAGGAAACGGAGTCTGTAGGCGACGGTTCCGAGACCGTAAAGCTGACTTCTGAAGCTGTGACACTGAGAACCATGCTCGGGGTCCACTGCGACGCTTAAGGTCAGTAATGATCATTTTAGGCGTGATCTAAGAATGCTTTGGAATATAGGTGGTTCTGGTACATGACTTTGAGGAGGAAAGGGCCCTAGTATGATATTGGGGTGTCACGAAAGTAAGAAGGAAATAACACCGGGGATTACTTACTACGAGGGTCACATCCGTCGAAGAAGCTACAGCACTCGTGGCTGCAGCACTTGTGATGGCGACGGATGAGGTAACACCAGCGCCTCCTGTCTCGGCTGGCGAAGACGACAAGGCCGGTGGTGAGTAGCTCGCTTCCGGTGAAGAGGGCGAAGCTGGTGACAAGGAGCTCACTGCTGCCTCGCTCGTGGTAGGAAGGAGTGCGGGCGTGGTAGGTGCTGCCTCAATCCAGCAGCTAGTTATCGTCTCGGCAGCTAGGAGAGTTGTCGAGACAGTGGGTACAGGGCCGAGAATTGTATAATCGACGACAACCTTTATCATGACGCAACTGATTAGTCACTTGTCCTACACCCAAGTCTGAAGGGGGGAAAAACTTAAAAAAACTTACATCGATATGCGCGTAAGCGCCGACGTTGAGACCCCACGATATCTCCGTCTCTAGGTCACAAGTAGGCGTCTTCTCGATGACGGCCACGAATTCGATGATGTTTGCGTAGATGCCTATCACTGCTCCGGCGCCGATCCCGAAAAGGTCGATGCTCGCCTCCGCGCCGGCCTGAACGCGAAGACGCAGGTCGGCCTTGAATGTTGCGTGGCCAGAGACTACCGTCACCGGAAGAGACTGACTGTTTAGACCGCCACTGATTTCATTCATTAATAAGTCAGCCCTAGTGTTCAAGTAGTTAGGGGCACAAAAGAGTCAAGATAAAACCCCTTTGCTTGGTATCACACAAGATTTTCCTCTTTTCCTATCTCATTCTCGTCCTCCATAATAGTACGGGTTAGACTCACAAGGCAGAATCGTCGATATCGCCCTTGAAGATGTCCGCCTCTATGTATGCGTCATCAGGTACTGTAACCTGAAAACCGGCAGTGAGATCGATGGCCTCACTTAGGCTGAAGACAAGATCGACGAAGAAGACGACGCCGACGTCGAGGCCAGTGATGCCAATACCGATTGGCGAGTTGGACGCGAAAAGGTTGAGCGAAAAGGTCTGTTCCGCGCTCGCCTTGAGGTCTAGGGCCGCGTACGCCTGCACACCCGAGAACCCTATGCGTAGCTTTGGGTCTAGGAAGTGCTTATCCGTCACCTTTGCTGTCACGGTGCCGCGCGTGAAGCACTCAACACACGTCACTGAGAGCTCGGCATGCTCTGCGTTACCCGGGTCTGTGTTTTGCCATTCACTTGACCGGAAAGTTAGGTTAGTTGAACTAGCCATACAGCGGTCTTCAGCGGAGAGGATTTGGTAAGGGAAATATGACCAAGGATTCTTAGGCCTGGGGAAAGGGGCTATGATTGAGATGAAGGTTGTGAGTAAATGAATGAGTAAGTGTTCCCCTTACCCGCCGAACAAAACCTCGTTATTCCATGATTTCTCTAAAGAAAAGTCGGCCGAGATCCGCTTCTCGATGTCCTGGCTACGCGCAAGCTTGATACCCTCGCGAACGAGGAGCTCCGTCTCCGGTGAGCCCATAGCCGAGAGATCAAGGATGGGCGTCGGGCTAGCATAGCATGACAACGCCACCGTGAGCGAAGTGAAGAGAATATTGTTGAGCTTCATCGTATTATGGGCAAACGATTGGCTTGCTATCCTAGATCTTATAATATATGATTGTATTGCTTAAATTGTTTTCAAAATGAGCGAATATATCGATGAGTCGTCTGCTTAATGGATTTCGAACGAAAGACGGTTGATGAACTCGGTATTAATCGGTTGACTTCCTCACTTAGAAACGAATGGATAGTTGTGTGAATGAGCGAATACGGCCCCGGCCAAGAAAGGAACGAAAGAAGCCTAGATATTAGTGAAGAGGAAACATAGTCGTGAACCATCACGATGAAGATTTACCGGTCATGGGAGAAGCGGCAGGAGGTATATACATACCACTGTGCATACATCAGACTCACTTACGTACATACACGCACACGCAACGAGGCTGTGAAGTGATACACTCTTTAATTATCAAGGACATGCGTGGCGGGACTGGAGGCCCATTCCCCTATGCAGGGGTCCAGCCCATTCATTCACTCATTCCCAAATACCTACCGTACCAGCAGCCACCAGCACAACGGATGAGGCAGAAAATCTTGAAAAAGAGTATATTTAGATAGGCGAGTGGAATAAGTAAAGGCAGGTCTCTCGCTGGCCGGCCCTACTGGCTGGCGAGGGGTCACCCGGCAATGTCATACGACGTTAAAGCGATGCAACGCAACCGGCACTAAAATGCCTAAATCGGAGACCGAACCGACGGACACGACTCATTACTCATACGCCAAGAACACATTCGAGACATTACGGGCCCTTACCATGCGTATCTAGATTCGCCCGGTACGTCAGGAGGAAGTGTCGGCCGGATTGCGAAAAACGACACCCAAAGCCGTTCTCTCCACTCCCAACTACACTAAACCTAGATGGTCGGCGAGATCCGAACAGGAGGTAGGGAAAGGGGTCCCCGGAGAGCCGCGACCAATTAGAGAGAGGTGATCTGCTGGACAAGGATAGGGTGGTGTGTACCTGCAGCGACCTGAGGCGCAATGCGTCGAATCATGTTCGTCCTTAGGATTTCAGCCTTGGCTCGATCTGGTATTAAGAATCTTCGCCGTTGCATTAGGAGTAGATATTATAGGTAGGCGAGCAGTAAGTAGGATGGAAATAGTGTACCTACTACGTAATTTAAAGACTCCTACAACACTACCTATTGACGATTGCATTACGATTCCGCGCTCCCCTGAAATTGTTCCGCTCATCAAATCCTGAGATGAGTCATCTCTCGATAGGCTTTCGTTGGGGTTGAGGATGAATAATGAAGTTACTTCATCCATTCATTCATTCAACCCCTTTAAAAATCACAGCTAGAAATATCCGTTGACATGTTGGAGATGAATCACACCAAAGGATCTTGACTACTGACCAGGGTAGTTTTATATTATTTCTTTATCTTTGGATGTTCTTCATATATGTTCCAAATCCTGGCTCAAGCCCCTCGTGGGGCTAGAACTCCTAGGTATATCATAAATGTCCATTTATCATAAGGAACTCATCATTATACTTTTTCTTCTCGTAAAATCACTTAGCTACCGCCAAAATTCATCTTCAACGTGATGCTCGGCTGGCCTGCATTGGCGTTGTCCCGACCCACGTCATTGTCTTGGCGGCCAGAGCGAAGCACTTCTTCCACAAAAGCCTTCTGACCCTCGTTCATTGCCGCCACAATTCCCTTGAAGGCTGATTGATTCACTGAAGCCAACTCAAGTAACCTCGAACTTGTCTCCTTGTACACTTCGGGTCCCTCGCTCGCTGCCCGAGATAGTAGAGTTGGAACCACGATCGACATAGCGATTTGTACGTGATCCTTGTTGATTATAGACACATACTGTGTTAACGTGTGCGCGACAAGTTTTCTCGCGTCCTCGGGATCCTCAGGATCCGTATTAGATACAAAGGCAATCAGACGTGGTAGTAGGTAGCGAGATATCGACTGATCGGCTAGCGTTGGTGAGTTCTGCAATAGCAGAGATCTAATACAGTTTGCAGCGATTTTCGCGGTCTAGCAACAACGGTTAGCAACACCAATAAATTAGACTTGTCACAAATAACTCACCATGCGATCGGTTAGACAATCCAATACTTCGTCTAAGAATTTCGCAACAACGCGATCACTAGCTGAAAGTCGATTATTGTCGCTGGTAAAGAGGATGGTAATGGTTAGAAGGCAGTTTTTGACGCACTGCAACGACTGCGGCGATTCCCGTTTTTGTGCATTCAAATATATAGATAGGAACCGACGTAGACAGCCTTGCACCTGCGCGTCAGTAGGAGATTTCTCATCTCCGGGACTTCGAGATTTGGCCATGCTTGTGACAAAGCGCTTAAACATAGGTAAGGCCTGAGGCACAATGATTTCCTGGCAAGAGGGAGTCGCAAGTATCGTCGCAAAAATGTGGATGATGCATGCATGTAAATCTGTTTTGATGATGGCGGGGAACACCTCGGCAGCGTCAACGATGGCGCTCAGGCCTGTCCTTACGAGTAGGACTGACTCTTCAGTCAATTGATGGCGGACTGGCTGGTTGGCTTCAGTCAGGTTTGGTAACAGACCAGAGAGAACCAGTACAATAATCCTTGTTAACTCAAACAGCTGTTCGATATCCTCAGTCAAGTCCCCTTCTTCGGGTTGACCTTGTTTTCTTGCCGACGGATGAGCAACACATAGGGCTCGTGCGATCTCAACGATGACACCTTGAACATCAAGACCCTCTGTCAGAACAAGACGATCTAGTAGGTCCATTGTCTCGGAGAAGATCGCCTCCCTGTATATGGCGTGACCTGAGACGCTGGGATGGAGGATCTTCTTGAGAGCCTGAAGTATCTCGAGAGTTTGTTCTTGAGTAGCGAGAGAGTCGGTCTGGCCTGGCCGGGTCGCAAGTGCCTCAAACGCAATGCCAAAGAGCACAAAGAAGAAGGCGACGGGTTCATCACGATAGTTAATGTCAGCACCTTTCGAGTGGCCGTTGGGTGCAGGACCATCTGTCTCTTTGCCGTCGAGAGCGTCGAAGACGAACTCACTGTCTTGTTCTATCAGGCTCGCTATAGCATCAACAAGTTTGAGCCAGGAGTCCTGGTAGAACCTAAGTAGGGTTTCCCTGTTGAGAGCAGAATATATCGACTCTAGGCTGCCAGACATAGATGGTGGCCCGAGCGTCATAGATATGTCTGGCTCGAATCGGAGACGGGCAAACTCTCGCAGAGAAGCTAGCCATAGTGGTGTCAAAGTATTGACATGTGGTTTTAAGACCTCGAGTAGGTATTTTTGCTCTAGACTGGCAACTTGAAGGTCTGCCCATGCTGAGAAGACGGACATTTTGACCATTACTTGGGCATTGGAGCTCAAGCCCTTCAGGTCTCCAATTCCCGCATTTTCAACGTCTGCCGAAAAGTTCTCAAGCCCAGTAACGAGTGTTTTCAAGATACGTCCCATTCGGTCAACATCCGTCACGATGCCTGTCGAGATAAATGCGGCACACACATTAACAGCCTCGGCTGCGAGCTCCGGGGAGGAATCCGCCGCAAATGCGGGCGTCAACGCCGAACTAATTTGTGCTTGGTACTGCTCTAGGAGCATTGCCTCTTCAAAGTCTGGATCCGGTGTCTTACCGAACATTTTCAGCACGGCACCAATAATCTTCAGACCCCAGATTCGAAGCTCCAGTACACTAGAGGTAGAAGCAGAAAAGGCAGTACGGATGACATCTGCTATTCGGCTTTGTAGAACTGGTTGTGCGGGGGATTCACCGTTTATGGCGATATCCTTTGAGATCAAGACGAAGATATCACTAAGACAACTCATAGCGAAAGTCCTCACTTGCCAGCGCAAGGGCTCCGTTTCGGAGTTACCTGCGGGGTCCTTCTCATCTTTAGAAGCACCAGCGGCCGCAGCGAACCCGGCAACTTCTTCATCGTGAAGATCTATGGCAGCGCTTGGCTTAGCTGCGGTTTTTAGCGGTGATGGCTCGGTGACCTTGGGCCGGGTCATTTTGAGAACATTCTGGCAACGTAGTAACCAAGTACCCGTATCTCTCAGAGAAGTTTGACGAAGCCAATTGCGAATAAGGGTTCGGATGCCGTCGTGATCGGGTATCATATCTAATACAAGCCAAAGTTGATCTTCGAAACCTGGGTCTGCTGCAAGAAGAACGTCATACGAATCTCGTTTCATAAGGTTATACAACCCGTCGACTGCAACATCGCGGAGATCGGGGAACTCAGAACCGAGGTATTTTTGTAGCAGCTTGACATAGTCTGCAAAAACCATGTGACCTGGAGCATATAAGGAAAGATGCTCAAAACACCCGAGACAAGCCCTCTGAGTAAGTATATCCTCTTCATTCTGGAATTGCCCTACTAAAGTGAGGATGAGCTCACGGGATTTGGTGGAATCTTGCAAATCTGGTCCTACCACGTTGATCACAGAATCAACACAGCGGGTAATAGCTGTGACGGTAGATAATTCCATCTCGAGACTCATAGATATAGGAGATGCTACCTCTGTATGATGTGATTCAGAGAGGTACAATTGAGCTAGCATCCCGAGGGTCCCAGATACGTAAGGCCCGAATCCCAGACCGGCTGCGTCCGCAGCTAGACCTAAAGCCTCCAAGGCCCAAAAATGAACCGTCGGATGTGGATCATTACAAAGGGACATTAATATCCCTGTGATGGTCTTGAGATGATACCCGGCTCCCATGCCTCCAACTTGAGCCTGGATACAGCCCAGTGCCATGGAGCAGCCAGCACGTACGCTCGGCTCCCTATTGCCCACAATCATGTCGACTAGGTACTTGACTTCGTGATTCGTAAAACCATTGCCGGAAGCATTACATAATCTAGCGATAACGCCATAACCAATACTTCGAATGTACTGGTCAGGGTTCACGATGAATTCCCTGATCATCTCTTGAAGCAGTTTCTCAACCGCCGGATTGGTGACATCTCCCGAAGGGGACTGGGTTTCCTTAGCTGCCACCTTCAATGTTGATAGTAGAGCGGTAGCGATATTGATAGTCATAGCTGCCTTCCTCCCCGGATCGCGTTGTAAAGACCCAGCTGATGTATACGTAGCTATTTGTTCTAGAACGCTCTCCTGAACCTTGGCAGGTGTTAAAGGGAAGACGAAAGCGAATAATCGAATTGCCATGTTGACAACTTCGGTGGCCGGAGGGTCTGGGAGCTCCGAAGTGGCACCCAAGTCACCAGTATAAAGAGCAGCAGCGTCGTGTTCAGGAGATGGACAGATCGGTGATAAAAGAAGGCTATCAATGATATGATCCGGATCTGTTTCGTCTACTACTATCCCATCGGGAGACTCATCCTTTTCACCCGGTAGTTTCTTCGATTTGAATCCACGAATTAGCCCGTTAACGCCAAAACCAGAGTTATCGCCAACTTCCCAGACAGTCTCGAAGGTGCCGGCTGCGTTCGCAATCGATGCACTCAGGGAGTTGCCACCGTAGTTTTCAGGGTCAGTAAAAAGGGATACGGCGAGGGTAAGCAGATTGGATTGCAATAATGCTTCGATACCACCTGGTGGGCTCTGGTTTACGAGTTTGACGTAACATTGGAGAACTCTTCTCTGAGCCATCATATCCAGGTCCTGCAGCTGCAAAGCAGGCGTTAATCTTTGAGCGATATCATCGGTAGTTTTCTTGGAGGGAAGCAACTTGAGAAAGGCCGTGGTCCCTTGAAGCATTGTTGCTATACGCTTGGAGACATCAACCGTCAACAGGCGGCTGTTGAATTGAAGGAATGAGAGGATACAACCTAAGGCACACTCTTTGACATGAGTAAGAAAAGAAACTTCAAGGATACTCCGGTGGGTGAAGTTATCTTTGGCAAGAGGCTTAGGGAGCGCATTTTTCCAGAGGACCAGCAGCTGGGAGAGATGGATTTTAACAAAGTTTGGACCAAGCGACATTAAACCGCCCAACAGAATCCAGGCAACTTGAACTTGCGTACTTGAAACACGCAGTTCGGACTGGCCGCTCGATTTAAGCAGGTTGGTGGCCATGGAGTAAACACGGTTATTGATATCCAGAGATCCATATAATGGACGCGCCGGGCTAGCACTGAGAGCAGCTGCAAGTCCGTGGGCAAACCCGACACATCTCCTAGGAGAGTTCCGTCCGCCGGTAAGTAAAGAAAGCTCCCTAGTCAGACTATTCATACAAATAGACAAACATGAAAGAAGCTGTTGGGGACACGCAAGGACTAATGTCTTCATACAATGTGAAGCGTAGACCTGTACGGTGTAGCTGGGATGCTGCAATATTTGTAAAAGGCCATCCCTGCAGCTTTCTGCAAAATCGTTTGAAGCGGAACCTAGTGAGTTTATAAGCGAAGTCACAGCGCCCAGAGATGCGATGAGTGTGTATTTGCTTGGCTCGGGTCGTTCTTTAATGATCTCGGGGTAGCTTTTGAAGACTTCATTAATGATAGACTTTGCGGCTGCCATTTGCCCGGATTCCCCGAGTATCCTGCGTCCGATTACATCTTGAAGTATCGTATCTACGATACGACGAGAGATGAGCAGCCTATATCGATTATTGAGTATGTTTTGGTTACCCAGGATCTCGACCGCCAAGTGTTCAACGATTTTTGTATAATTTGTCTCAACGAATTTCTCTCCTAGGCGATTGACCACTCTACCATAACATACTCCAATAGCTGCCCTAGCCCTGTTGGTTGTGGACATGCGAGTGTACTGGGTAGATAATGTTTTTAGAATATCGTGCAATGAAAGCACTAGGTCTTGACTTTTCTTCCCACCTCCGGGGGCTGGACTACCGGGCCGTGATGGGATATCGTCGTCCTCGTCCAGCGCGGCGCCGGGGGCCATAGAAGCCCGTTTGAAAGTACTCGCTCTCTTGGGCTTCTTCGGTTTCGGAGCCGTACCGGAGCTGGACCCCTGTTCGGAGTGGCTTTTAACCATAGCTTCCGCCAAACAGTCAGCTGCGGCATGCCGGACTTGGGTTGAACTTGAGTCGATTATTTTGAGAATGGTTGATTTCAAGCTATCGAAGTCGCCCGAATTTTCGAAATACGGTGTATTCCTGACCAGCGATTTCAAACAGCGGCAGGCAGAGACGATAGTAAGCGATCCTTTGTCGCTAGTCGCGGCATTACGTGCTTGTTTCCAGATATCTCTAGCTATACTTTCATCCATACTACTTTGGATCATACCAGAAACTTTGCTAAGTGTGGTGAAGGTAGCTGCGCGCAACCCAGCATGGCTCTGAGAAGACTTGGCTAATTTGATCAAGCTTCCGCATGCGAGAGCGTGCAGGTTGATGACACTATCGCCGGCCGCTGCATATACATCGCCCAAACAGACGACGGCGGCATGCCTCGTACGAACGTCGGAGTTGGATTTGGACTTTCCACTCGAAACTATGGCGGATAGTTCATTCACCGTCTCAAAGAGAAGCTTTCTATCGCCTTTTCCAAACACATGTGCCAGAATTTTTCCCAGGTTGTTCCTTATAACTCGACCAGGAGAGGGCGTTTGCAGGTTGATGATCTGGAAGACCTCTTTCTTTAGGTAGAACTGCTGGGCGGTACAGTCATCGGCGTCAAGGGCAAGCACATGCTTGCTTAAGGTAGCGACAAACTTTAGGAGATGTAGATCCTGTTGCTCAGTCGGTAGGGATTGCAGAGTGGCAAGTTGGAGTTCTGGGTTCGTAGAATGAACTCGCGCGGGAGCTGATGCTGGAGTTGATGTTCGCGATGGCACTGCCGCAGTAGTTGGGGCCGCGCCCTGCGAGGCTCTAGGTGAATTCGGTGACGACATTGGTGTTAGGAACGCATTTAGGAACGCTTATACAACACTAATGGAATCGCAGGCGCATCGTTAACGGGGAACCGGAATTGTACGGCCGCCCACGTTACGTCGAAGGATCGACAGCCAGGAGAGAGATGTCGTGTGAGGAGTTCCAAACTGTCTCTAAAGAATCAGAACTGGGATGCATCTTTCAATTCACATGAAGTGTAAACTGTACCCCTGAAACGCCGACAGCTGCTAATGAAATGCTGGCCAATCACCAATTAAAATAACCCCATTGTGCTTCAGGCATTACTGGTACACTACAGCGTGGAGATCCCTTATCGATTGATACCTATACCCGAAGCGGTTTAGACTGTCTAGATAGGAGAATGCCGAGAGTGACTTCAGAGCTTCCGAGTGCCTGGATACTGAATTTTGGTAGTGTAAGCTCCTCGAATGTGTCGGCCTACCTAACCCCCCCCTCCAAATCCATTTCTTTTAAAATGACCTCTCTTTTTTCAATGTCACTGTTTTCAACACGGATACCCTTATTGAGTCCAATAAGATCTACAATATGCGCCCAATGCCGGCGCTCTTTCACCGCCAACGCCGTCCTCTCGAGTGGCCACAACAAATGGTCCAAGATCAAACATGACAAGGCCGCCGCCGACAAGAAGAAGAATGCGGCGCGGAGCACCTTCGCCAGGCAATTGACTATGTACTCGAAAAGTTGCGACGCCCTTCTCTCTCGCGGCGATAGAGCTCCCTTTATCAAAAAAACATATTTCTCACTAACTAGACGCTGTGTTTCCCAGTGTACGGCGCAGACCCGAACTTAAACTCACAGCTCGCATCGGTGATAGCGGTGGCTAAGAAAGGTACTTTCCCACCCAGAATACTGAGTATACTTGGGCAGGATGAATACTCATCCTCCTTTGCCATACGAGCGCATGAAGAGAAATGAGTCTAACGGATGAAACCCCGAGAACAGCGGGCATGCCCAAAGCCAGTATCGATGTAGCTATTGCGCGCGGCCAAGGCAAGTCCGAGACGGGCGCCGGTCTCGAGACAGCGACCCTCGAGGTGATGTTGGCGCCGTCCATCGCCATGGTGATCGACATCGAGTCAGACAACAAGCAGCGATCGCTCAAGGATCTCCGGTCCCTCGTCAAAAAGGCCGGCGGCACGGTGACGCCGACGGCGTTCTTGTTCACGAGGCAGGGACGCGCCGTACTCAGCCATCACAATAACGAGGAAGACGTCGATGGCAATAACGGCGAGGTCGAGGCGGCGGCGGATTTCGACGAGATCATGATGCAAGCTCTGGACGCCGGTGCCGAAGACGTAGAGAAGGACGAGGAGGGAAATATCGTCCTGTGGACCCAGCCGAACATGACACATCAGGTCACACAAGACCTAGCCAAGACGACAGGCTTGAAGATCTTAGATTCGGATATCATCTGGTCGTGCACATCCGACAAGGTCAAGGTGGATGATGATGAGGCAGCCAGCACGCTAGCGAAGCTGCTGTCCGTGGTCCGGGAATACCCAGATGTGCAAGCTGTGTACGCCAACGCGGAGAGAGGTGACGTCTCAGAGGAAACCTGGAACGCTGTTGAGGAGGCGCTTGACTCATGAAAAAAATAGGTAGAGCGTGGATTGTGTGGTGATGGTAGGGTATTGTACATCATTTTAGACTTATACAATATTCAAGCATAGATAAACCCTTGTATATACAATTTCGATCTGTACTATACAGTTCATCTCAGCTCAGAGCTCCCTGGAAGCCCAACTACCGTAGGAGGGAGCATAAAACATCCCCTTTTTTTGCAGGCCGACTTTTAGCCTAATGTTCATCCCCTCCCCGAACGCCAAAAATCCGATTTGCAAGTATTCGTACAGTTCGCTTGATCGTCGTAGCAAAGGATTTCCAAACGCCGTACCATTCGGTATCCTCGTTTCGTCTCGAAGAAATGCGCATTGCGTCGTATCCCATTTTCGACTCTCCCAGTGTTCAATTCCCAGTCACGCACTAGGAATGAGGGGAATCCATTCTTCCTCGCGCCCTTCCGATGCGTGATCGTCCCAAGCCGCGACACTTCTGCCACCTCAAGACGACCGCCCCTCATCATTCCCGCCCGCTTGACCGGCGTCATCTCTAGCCCGCATAGACGCCTCGGCCTCGAGTCTCCGGTCCCGCAAATACAACCGACGAGCGCGCAGGCGCTGCAGCTCGGCATGGATCTCGTCTCTCTCTAGGGGTACGCGGTTGGCTTGCTCGGGTTTGGGCCAGAAGTCGGGCACGGCGAAGCGCTCGTCCAGGTTCGTGCCGAAATAGAACATGATGCCAATCGGAAACATGACGTACATGCCGAACTGTGTCCCCATAGACATCAGTAGCCGCTGGATAGAAGCAAGCTCGATTAAACTCACTTTGAACACCTCGAGATTCAGCCCACCCATCGTGATCTCGTCTTCTTTCCTTGCGTGACAATAGAGAATGCACTAGTGGTAGAAGTCGAGCTTTTTACCACAAAGTATAATATGGATAGAAGACGTTCATAGAAACTTTCGAGCTGGTGGTACACTGCGCACGAGACGGAACATTTAGTCGCTTATTATAATCGATTTAAGTCGGAGAGTTTCAATCGAAAGATGTCAGGTCGGTCAATCCATTTTCCTCCGGGCGCAAAGACAAGGATGACAGACGAGTGAGCTTGGGCCAATCATTTTATCCGAGATGACATCGATAGGGAAAGTCTCCTAAAATAAATATGGGGCCTATCAGGGAAGCCGGCATCTATCGTCCCGCCATCTTACCATGCCAGATATAAGTTCGGATATTCGACCACATCATATATCACCGAGATATATCACCGACACAAAACAGTCATCACATATCCTAAATAGATTCGTGTATAATCTTCGTATTAAACTTTTTTATATTTTATTACCTTTTTGTTTTATTTTTTGGACCAGGGCCGATCGCAGCTTTTAGTTACTCTCCAAGCCGCCAGTCCCCGTCTTCCTATGACTCTCTTTAGGGTATGCCAAACCCCATCCTCGGCCCAGTCCAAATCATCGAGGTTGAGGTGATTCTTATACCTCCATACCTCCCTAAACCGCAAACCGTCCAATCCCTTATTTTCCAGGTAAGGGTCGAGCCATGTTGTTGAGAGTGGAGCGATTAGATATGTGCCTGTCTTTTCTTTGAGGTACTCACGACTGCGTCGATCAGCTGGCGTGTCGCAGGTCGCTATTCGTGCGAGCTCTTCCAGTAATTTATCGCCCGCCATACCTGCCACGTCCTCGGTACGGAGAACCTCATTCTTGCCGTTTAACAGCCAGATTGGAGGCATGTACGTTTTCCACCAGACAGCCTGTGTCGCATCCGGCTGCTTACTCAAGAAAACTTGGGCGGGTACTATCCCGCCCTGATGATATACCCCCATCAACAGTCCTAATATTGTATTAAAGGCAACCCAAGTAGCTATCCATATTTTCAAATATGTGCCGTTTTTCGGCAGCTGTATTGATGAGAGTAGTAGTGGTATAGTTGGAAGCAAGAAACGAGCCTCTTGGTGCTGGAATATCGACAGCACCAATACTCCCGATATGGCAGAATAAAACCGTAGAGACAGATGTGGCTGCGTGAAAAGAAGCCCGACTGCCGGCCCTATCAGCAGAGGCAGGTTTACGAGTAAATGCTGGTACCAAGGGTGAACTCCATGCTGCGCTAAATTCGAAGGTGAAATATTATATCGCAAATTATTCCACGGCGTAACCACAGGGTTCCGATAGAGATCCAACCATGATATTGAATGTGGCGTGTAGAAGGAGGTATCGAGTGAGATGGCAATCAAAAGCGTAAACAAGGCCGAAGTTGTCATAATGACAAGCGACATAGGTCTGGTTCAAGCCCGTAGAGTTAGAAATGCATACCGTCAAGATTTTTCAAGGTTTATGGGTTCTTACTTATTAATAAAATGGGGTATCAAACGAAGTCCAGGAATTAGTAAAAAGGCAGGAAATGTAATTCGGTTAAAGAAACCGAAGATAGCGACGATGCCAAGCACAGTTGACGCCAACAGGGAAGAAGATTGCTGCAAGTATGTTTTAGTACCTGCTGAAAGAACAAACAAACGATCAAGATGAGCGAGGGAGAGTACTTACAGCAGTCTCCAGGATGCGCTCAATCAGAACTAAGCTCCATAAAACAACGAGCGTCTCGATCGAATTGGAGAAGGTATGTGTCTGAAAGGTCCAAGTAACATAAGACGAGGCCACCAGCAAAATGGCAACGTGATGGCGCCGTCGGGATGGCACGAGTTCGTGTATCGCCCAATCTTCCAGAACGAAACTGAGGATGAACATCAGTACGCGCAGTGTCCAGAAGACAGCAATCGGTGGAATCTCGCCATCGTTGCCATTACCGATCCACAGCCATCGCAAGAGAAGCATAGGCAGCCCGTAGACCGGCCATAGTGGGAAGACGCTTCGGATAGGGTTGTCGCTCGTGAATTCCCAAGTCAGCCTGACGGGGTACTTGAAGATCTGGCCTGTAGAGGTTGCGCACAAGGCTGTGTCAGTCAGGCTCAATAGGTAGTATTTATGAGGCGCACTCGTAGGGCGATGGGTCCAACTGCGACGTAGGCCAAGGCAATAAGCAGGCTTGGATTGGATTGGTACATACCGGCGATAACCTCGGGGCCCTGGAAATTCTCATCGGGATGAAGGTAACTCGGCGACAGAGCAAACCATAACCGGACCAGCACCAGGAGCAAGTATGTGCGCCGCCACATGGTTCCTCGAGGGCAGATGCGTCCATACGTGTGCGGGTGATTTGCGATGCGCAACGAGACACATAGACTCGCGGTCTCTCGCGCGCGCGACAGCAAGACGGCGACGACAGGGATGTCAAGTAGGGAGATTCGGTACTCGATGGGACAAACTGTGGAACTCTTCGATCGGTAGAGCAGTTATCGTCAAATTCGGAGTGCGGCGGACATGGTGTAAAGGATATGCGTGAAATTCTCAAGGCAATAAAAGAGAGAGGGAGGGAAAAGAAGAAGGCAGGCTAGGAATAAGATGAAAGAATCTATAGGCTACGTTGTTGACACATTCGCAAAAAAAAAAGGACCACAATGAAAGAATGGGGGACAAGATGGAGGGAACCCCTTGTCCAGTCAGCCCGACCACAAGTTGGACCAACTGTGAGGAGAGAATGCAGAGCACACAGGCCGAGAGTAATCAAATACCTGTGTCTCGTCGACTGATTTGACTGACCATCAATATAGAACCACAAACACTACTTACATAGTATAGTATGTACTATGTAGGACTACACGCACAGGGTACGACGAACCCCCGAGGCCGTAGGGCAGCGAATCAGCTAGGGCCTAGTGGCCATGTGCTGGGGTCCGGTGCTCTTGTACTATGTACATATTTAATTTGTAACCCGGGCAGAATGCAGAACCCGGGTCGGGTCATTTCACCTCTAGCACACCTCCAATTTGGGATTGGGATTAGGACAATCCGCTCGAGCACTCTGGAAGTCTTGACTACTTACTAGTGTAGTGTAGGTGAAGTGCTAGGCACACTAACATGCAAGTCATTTAGCGCTTTCGCTACACTAGCATCGCTGCACGGCAGATTATCGTAGTCCACTCACGCCGGTCTACCCAAGGTACCTTTGTAGATCATGATATTTCCTATACATAGTACTGTACCCTAGAAATCCACGTCCAGTCCCATGAAGTGGTGTTGTATGTACAATCTATAAATCATCAGGGTTGTCGTCAAGATGTAATACTCCTACCAAGATCATAAAAAAAATATACATAGTAAAGAAAAAAAGTTTAAAATTTTTGAAAGCCTCGTTCCTCCGGGCACCGCAACCAAGTCGTATCGAAATTACTATAATATTGATTATACAAGATTATATATGTGGGTCCGACAGGAAACAGGCCACAACGAGTTCCCGTTCCGAATCGCGTGTGAAAAAACGCGTGTCTATCCAAAAGACACCGAGAAACACCTTATTATCTTATGATTGTGTGTCTGTGTTTTTTTAACCAAGTAACAAAACTTGAAAGCACCCTGTTGCATCCGGGGCGTTCGAGGGGAAATTTTTTTTGAGGTTCGGAAAATGGGAATACCTATGTTGGGAATCCAAAACATAAATAATTGTAAGAAGAAAAAAATCACGATACCCCATTCCAGCAAAGACACCAGCTGACCACGAATGCAATTTGGTTCAGTCACGATGGTCATGCCGTCATGCCTCTCTTTTCAAGAGTTGCGATGTACTAGGTATGTAATATGGTATACCTAGGTAGTTAGTCTAGTTATAGATCTAGGTAGATACTTATTACTGGTACACTGCTACGGTGAATCTCTCAAGGTGCAAGGTGTTTGTGTTTGCGTCACTGATAATCGGGCCTAGTTTTCCAAACATGAAGAAATGCTAACGCTACTCTCGGGCAATGGAATGTCGGTATAGTTAAGATAAGGAACGAGGGGGGAGAAGAAAATAAAGGGCAGAGTGGGAATGAAGATAAAAATAAAAAAAGGTCACTATATGAACTAACCTAGCCTTCAATTCCACAAGGCTCAGGCCACCAGGCTATTTGGCCGTCACCTACACTACCCGAAACCTACTACATCCAGGGTTAAGACACGGGATGCCCCGTGTTGTCCGCGTACTACATAGTACGTAGGCATTGCCTCTTCGCTTCCTTGTCTCAGACAGTCGCCGACCGCGTCCACATCGTCAAGCCTCGATGGAATACCTCCGTCAGGTAACAAGCCATCGGATGAGCTCTCAGGATGGGACCGACCCGCCGCGTGACCGTGTTCAAGTATTCAACTACATCACGCAAGGCACGGTTGAGCCGGTAAGCCCTTCTCCCCTGATACTGTAATCTGCAGAATATCAAAACTTCACTAGACGGATCTTCTAATCAAAGGAACGAGGGAATCGAGGCTCGTTCGTCATTCGAGAAATCTTTTGATATGCATAATTTTATTTAGTTATTTATTTTTCTTTACTGACTTGAAAACAAGGAGCTGACGTTTGCCCTAAACACCAAGGCATAAAATCTACCTATAGATGAGCGCATTGTATTTGAATTCGTGGTTTATTCCATACCAGTAACTTCACTTTGGGGCCCAATTTCCTTTTATAGTGTATACGTGATGTAGTTGCCGTCAAGAATAATCTCGTGATAGCTAATCTGCCTCTAGCTTTCCCGGCTCAGCACTGAAACGATGTCGCGTTTTCGGCTTTTGAAAGATTATAATGTCCATATCTAAAACTTGTTAACAACCGGAAAACCAACAAGGCTTTCGGGTCTATCCAGGAGACAACGTCGCTGCCTGTGTTGCCCTAGGTTGTGTACCGGAATGACCGCAGGCGCTCAATGACCGTCAGGCCCTTCACAGCCTCATTGTTGCATATCCTAAAGTACACAGACATGGTAATGGCCATGAGTATCACGAGCACGTTACATGCCAACTACTATATATACTCTAGGCCAATAGAACGGTGCATCTTGGGCGCGGAACACCAGAGATCCGACGACGCCACCGATGCGAAATTAAAGAAGAAAAAATCCATATCGCACAAATTCAGAAGATCTACACACGCGCGTAGCCAAAGGGGCAGAGAGAGAGAGCGTCGCTCAACTATTACTTTACGTGTTACATGCTAATCTCCGCGGCGGGCGGACAGTAACAACATGCTTCGGCACAGCCGTCAAGTATATTCGGTCGACGCCCCTCATGCTGTCCGTAAGCTCCGCCAACATTAAACAAGCAGCTTAGCCAGACGATCTGCCGCTTGCTTGTCCCCCCACTCGATGATCCCGGGATTCCTGCTCTCTTCCATCTTGCACGCCACAAACGCCTCCATGACCTCCCTCTGCGGCTCGGAAAGGAGAGCCAGCCTGGCCTGGCAGTCCTGGTTCTCGTTCGGCCCAAAGTAGCTCTCGTCTAGGAACTTCCACCAGATGAAATCAAAGGCCCAGCTCTTCCTCGCAGCGTAGTTACGCATCCACGTCCGTTCCTCTCAGCTCTCGCGCACGCGCTGAGAGAGCGATACTTCCGTCTTTCCATCAGCGGCTAGCGACATGCGGCCGACTTTCTCGGCGATGTTTGCAGTCGCCATCTTCTTCTCCTCGGCTTCTAGCACGCACAGAAAGGTCCGGAGTCGAGGCTCGTAAGCCTCCATCCACGCGCGGAACCCACTGGGCCGGTCCTCGGGTTCTTCCAGGAGCAGCCACCAAGGGGGATCGAAGCTGAACTGTGTGGGAGCAGCGTAAGCGAACTCCCAATCGATGACGCCGACGACCCGGAGGTCCTTGTCGGGAAGGATGTTAGCCGGCCTCAAGTCCTCGGAAAACAACGTGAAACCGCCATCAGACTCCAGCTCTGGCGTGAGGCGCCTCTCAGCAGCGAGCTTCCGGAAGAGCTGGCGAGCAACGTATTTATCGTGAGCGTCGTCCACGTTTTCTACAGTATCGTTGTGTTGGAGCACTAGCTGGGCTATGTGCATATCGGCGAGGACCCTGTACCACTCGTCCGCAGAGGCGTAGGTTTGAGATGGCAGCATGCTTGCTGGAGCGTTAGTGTACGACGAGGTCGTTCATATTCACGATTAAGGGACGCCCCTCGACGGAAGTAGAAATCCCGCCCTCCTTTTCGACAAGCGAGCCAATTCGAGGAAACTTTAAAGAAAATAACTGAAGCAGGATATTAGCTACCTAGGAGTACAAAAACTCGAGTTTCTCCTCGCCGATATCTGGGTCCAAGATAGGGCGCTCGTCAATTCCACGTTTTGGGTCAAGAAGCTCCCTGGACATGTTTTGATGGTGTTCGATGTAGTCCATGATGATGAACGGGCCTAGGCCAATAGGGTTGTCAGCTGCAGTCCCATAATGGTAGACGTGCGGGACCGGGATAGTGGTGTTGGCGGCGACATATCGCATTGTGGCGACCTCATAGCGAACTTTTTCGTCAGGAAACGGAACGGCGCCTACTCCAGTCATTATCCTAGAACAATAATCCGTATAGCTCATAGTGTACCTCTGATTGGAACCCTCATAACAGCCGATGTGCCATCCTTGTATTCGAGGCGGTAGACGACGTTATACCCGCCCTTGACCGCTGGATGCATTAGCTCTGCTTGGCCTTCCTTGTACTTTAGGATGAGGTTGCCGACAGCGCGGTATGTCTCCTTTGTGCGAATTGAGATGTCCCACTCATCAACCGCCTCGTCGAGTTTCTGCCAAACTAAGTCGTCCTTGTCCATACAAAGAAACCTCGGCTTGGGAGGCATTGTATATACTGCGAGCTTATCTATGTGGGTGAGGCCAAAGTGCCGTGACATGAACAGATTATTAGGGGTGAGACCAGAGACCTTTGGTAGAAAGTTGGGAGGCAGGGGGGTTAATTGATTGAAATTCTGCCCGGAGGCGCTGAGCCTAAATGGACACTAGAGATCAATCTGCAATCTGATGTTTGTTGGCGATGAGAAACGAAAGGGAGCGTACGAGACCATGTGATGGCCGCCAAAGGAAATAGTAGTCTTGCTTCCAATCATCCTACGTCGCTATGAGCCTATCACCTTTCCATATGCTGTTAGCTGCGATGAAACCAACACCGCTGGGCGGCTAGGTAGGTAACCCACGGCCTGATGATCGCCGGCCTGTGGGTTACCTCTCACCGTTGGACTAGGATGCCACGAACCTGGTTATACAACCCAATAAGCATTTGTAAAGCATCGCAGTTAACCATTTACAAAGCGAGTAATAGTTCGTAGCTCGTGCGTTGGTAGTTAAGGCCTAATAATGTCGGAGACGGGGCTGCACGGCATCTGTCTGTAGCCGTCCACTGAGCTTCGTGACCTAGGCCAACATCAGGACTGTAAGCGAGAAAAGAGTGTGTTGATTCATTAGGAGGCTTCAACAAACTCAGGTCAATATGATTAGGTATGCCTGCGCAATAGTAGTCTAACTAACATCACGTTCGTCCCAGCCAATACAACAAGCCTCCAATCCCCATGTTGACGACAAGATGCTGCCCCAAACTCCAGGCCATGCTATAAAGGTATTTTGGCGAGAACACCGTCCAGATAAACAAATGAGTCCTCAATGCCGTGCAAGCCGCCATCACAGACCCCAGGCTAGCCGCCACGTATAACGTTAAGAGAGATGCGTGTTGTACAAAACCATTCCTATTTCTCTCGCCACCCTCGCGGCGATCATCGCTTGTAGTACTTTCGTAAACTTCTCCCCTGGTTTTTAGTAGCAACAGGTTCGACGCCGATGTCCACCAGACGGGACCAGCCCAGTTGCTAACAAACGTGAGAACCCCCACGGTGATGACATTGAAGTCGCTGACGCCGTTATACGCGCTAGACAAATCAATGCCAGTGAAAGCATTAGAGCCCCCCATCGCAAAGAATGAGGTGTACTGTAGAAGTAATGTTGAAATAGTCACTTCGATAGGGTCGAGACTAAGCTTATTTAAGAAGAGATAGATGCCATGAAACAGTAAAAATAGCGGTACGTTAGTCGCTCGAGATTGAGTCAGCGCAAAAAGCGTATACAGATGGTGCAGCGCGTGCATGGCTATCACCGTGTTAGTGTATGATGGGTCTTCGGAGGACTTCATAGTGCTAACCCTGATTTTTGGATAACGCGGTCGGTCGGAAGAACAATTGGTATAGAGGATAGATAGCCACCAGCCCAATGCCCATGAACACGGCACGAGCTTGGATCACAAGGGATGGCCCATCGAAGAGGTCAGCGAAGAATCTCGCAAACCCAACGACCACCTCGGGAGCATCCTGCTTCGTGAACGTGAGTTTAAAGGATACGGCCGACGTTACCACTCCGGCAACAACGGAACCCGAAATCACGGTCGGGATCCCATGCGAATTTCTTAAAAGTTCCCGGCTAACCAATAAATACGTGGACCACACCAGAAGCCAAAGGAGTGTTGGGTTAGGTAAGAGAAATGACGTGACAATATCGGGATCACCAGCAAACTTTTGACCGGTTTGATTCCAGCTGCGCGTCAGCTTCATCATTCCAAGCCCAAGGAGCGTCATAATAGAAGCTTTGCGGGCCGGTTTGGGTGTTCTACTGCTGCGTCAGAAGCCAAGGCTTAATGCAATCAATTCTTGGGAGCACTCACCTCTTAACGACAAGATAGAACAACCATGCAGTCGTAGACCAATACCAGAAGTGCTGCTCTTCCTCAACATAGCTGCTAGCAAACATCATTATGCTATAAAGTATGATAATTAGGACGAAAGGTCCGAAACTACGCATAGGCGAATTGCTCGATAGGGCTGTGGCTAATCCAGCAGCAGATACAGCAACCATCGTAACAATTCCGCCTAGAATCAGCTTGTTGACATCGTAATTGCTCGCCATGCCACTCATTAGCGTCTGTGCATCCGAAAGCCACTTTTCCATGGAATGCGTAAGTAAAAGCACCAAAACGTAGCTGATAGGAAGGGCAAAGGAAAACTAACTCTTAATATATCTGAAACGCAACTTGGATACTCAGCACTATCCGTTGCGGCCCGTTCAGCAATCGCACTAATTCTACGCCACTCGCAAACTAATTCAGCGGCGGGGGAACTTGGGTAAAGGCAGTCCTGTTCGCTTGCCGCACTCTCAAGGGATGAACCGCCTAAAGTAGCGGTGACAATGGCGAGAATCTGCCTGGCATTACGTATAAGAATCTGCAGCTTGTCGCGGGCTGGTAGGCCCTATTAGTCGACAGTAACCCGAAAGTTTTTATAAACTTACATTCCGGCCAAAGAGGCAAGAAGTCTACAATGAAAGACCCTAGGCTATTCTTTGGAACAGGAAAGCCGAGGAGACCAGCAAGAGTAGGTGCCAAATCGGACTGCTCAACTGTGTGATAGTATTGGAAATCCTCGGTAAACTTGGCTGGGGCCGTGGCATCGCCGGAGATGACCTTCAGTTTCGGAGACACAAAGACTAAAGCGGCTGAAGTTTCTCCAGGTGAAGAAGCTCCGTGGTTGCCGGCATCATTCATACCGTGATCTCCGCATAGGACGAGCAAAGTGGATTGCATGTGCTCGTGAGATTTCATAGCTTCGTATATCTGGCGAACTATAGCATCCATCTCGTGCTGCTTTGGGATCATATTAGGCCCTCGTGGACCCGTCTTGTGGCCGATATGGTCAAGTCCAAGGTAATGGAGAACCATAGTATTCCAATCATCATTCTTCAATTCATCGGCAATATGCCTCGTCACGTTATTATCGACCTCGGTGAAGTCAGAGACAAAGAAGCTCGTGGTTCCATCGGCTCGGTCGAAAGTCGCGGGAAAGAGTTTCAGCCAGGTGTCATCACCATACATAATCAATTTTCCGGTGTTCTTAGCTCTCATCTGAGCAAGCCATGTATCTTGTGACACTAGAGTTGATGAGGTGTCGGCCTCGTCAAAGCTTAGGATTGCGTCGAGAAACGAAGGCGTCGTGCCGGTTGTCATGGCCTTGATCCGTGGCAAGGTAATGGTGGGGGATGTCGCATGAGCAGTAAAGGGAATAGCGACGCCATCGTTGATCAGACTAGACAAGTGTCAGGAATGAAGTAGTTGTCACGTAGAAGCGGCTGACGGACCTTTGAGTATATTCGAAGCCGGAACCTTGAAGATACACAAAGTCACTGAATATATCATAAGGTCAGCCGGTTCACAGCCACAGGTGATGGGGTATCGGCACACGCGCGCGCGGTCGGGGTTGTCTACCTGCGCAAGGCATCGACAACCATGAAAACGAGTTTGTCGAACAGTGGTTCAGGGGGCGATCCATAATCTAGGTCTTCATAACGAGCGAGGCCGGGCAAAAAGGGTTTATAAGGAAAGAAGCCAGTAGCAAAGATCAAGGTAGCGACAGGTAGGAGCAAATTGGCTGCGACAAGGAAGATCGTCGAGACAGGAAAGACATGGTGACGGTGCATGTCCAATGGCAAAAGTTGTGTATTCGTGGTTGTATCATGAGAGAGGATCGAGGGGGTCGAGGTCGGGACTATTATTCCTCATTATTGAAGAATTGCTGTAAAGGAGCGACGACAATGCGAGCTTGAGGACACTGTGATATCGGTTGAATAGAAGCTCAGGCGGCGAGACGGCATCACAGCTACCTAGTGTACATACTACGTAGTGTAGTACCTAAGGTAACGCCGAGTGGATTTCAGGGACAACCCCCTGCAAATACCCCTGTACAGGTCCGGGCTCCGATCCGGGGATAGTACATACTATAGTACTGTATGTAGTACCGGTAGGTAACCACCCCGCCGAAAGTACCGACTCGGGGTGTGAGAAGGACAAGATTAGATACCTTGGGTTTGTTACTATAGTATGCATGCAATACCAAAATACAGGTTTAAAATCTTGACTTCCAAAATTTTCACACGTAAGCATACATGAGTAGGGGAAGAATGGATTGGTTCGATAATGATCCTTAAGGCACATGAGAGCATAGTTATATATAAATATTGTGGTGGGAGGTGTTGAACATCGTTATAGCAAGTATTCTATCATTCAATCTCGCGCATTCTCAGTAGCAATCCATGGAGTTTTGCCCGATCACCATGGCCTATCTCCCAGAACCGACCCAGTTCTTCCGATATATCCGTATACAATTGTCCTGCCTTTTCCTTATTCCCTTCTCCCCCTTGACCATGTACCCCACTATTGCTGGTATCCAATTTCCTAAGTGCAGAGGCGCAGAGCAAGATACGTGCACAAATCGCAAAAACCTGCGGTTTCGATGTCCATCCCAGAGGTCCATCGCCCCCTGCAGTAGACTCGGGTTGAACGATTTCAGTTAGTGTACGCAGGCTCACAAGCGTCCATTCTGCGATGACTTTGTTTGCATCACTTCCGGAATCCTTTGCCCTAGCTGAATTCATGGACAAAAACACTTCGGTCCACCTCTCTGCCTCCCGCACCTCGTCAATATACTGATTATGTTCTTCAATAACAAACAGCGAGTCATCAAATCGCATAGCATCTGTTAGCTGAGTTTTCGCTGGAATCCAGCCCAACCTATTTGCTTCGAGTAGACCTCCTTCGGTACCGTGTGTGGCGACAAAAGAGGTAGAACCGAAGTTATGTCCAACCATGCGCCCTACGACATGCGTCAAGAAAGTAGCCTCATGTTCGAAGTGCCTGGTGAGCCAGTGCAAAAGTCGAGCACCAGCCTCAACCGGCACAAGTGCCAGGCCTAAGATGGAGCTCGCGGCCTCGGCAGCGGCTTCCCGGACCTCCACGTCATCATCTGTGAGCGCGTCGTAGAGTGCAAGAAGCCAAGGCAAGTGGGCCTGGTGAATTTGACAGGCCCCGTTATTAGATATGTCGTTAGAGAACCGGACAATACTAGATACAGAACTGATAGCTTCTACGGCGGCCATACGAGTATCGAAGGTCTGTTCCTTGATTAGCTTTTGCGTTTCTCCTCTAAATGAATTAATATTAGTGAATCTCACTCTATCCGCCATTCCAGCATCGCTCATCATGTTGGCCCAACTACTTAGCCGTTGCGCGAGACTCTCGTCGACTTGTCTGCCCGCTCGAACGAGAGAGACTGCTATAAGCGGCCCGCTGACGCGTATGATAGCGTCTGAAAGAGTTGAGTTAATAGGTTTATGATGAAGGTCTAACCATAATGCGAGTATTGTCTCCTCGGGTAGAACAGCACTCAGCGTACTGTCATCCGATGCAGAGCCCAGCAATATGTCTATCATAGATGAAAGGCCCTCTAAGGCTACCGTTCGTGGCTCTGGCGCTTTTGTGGCGAAGCATACGTGTAAATATGTAATGGTGAGATGCAATTGAGCCGCTTCCGTCTGGGGTAAGCCATTACTTGATATAGCCTCGAGCATTCCACACGCTACATTGATGTCGGTCGCCAGGGCGGTCTTTAGTTTCTGGTCTAGCATATCGCTTCCTTCATTATTTTTTCTCCCGAAGGCCTGCTGCACAACTATTTCACCTGCCCTGATACTTAAGAGCGCGACTGGTTTCTGGCTTAGGCCCTGCTGTTCCATAGTTATTCCATAATCCTGGATCAACCACGCTTTCTTTGTTTCGAATGTCTTTGCCATGAAGTTGAGAACGTCGATATACACAGCTTGAACTTCTGTGCATATTTTTAGACAATCACTCGAAGTTGACAAATCGCCCAACATCTCGTACACAGCATCGATATTTTCCTCTGCTTAGGTTAGCATACTATTAATAATCCAGCGAGAATACGCACGATCAAGACCTACCCGAAAGCTGGTCAGGCATGACTTGAAGAAGCCGTTCAAGTAGAAACCTAAGCGTAAGAAGGGCCCCATGTAGCTTATTAGAGGTTTGGTCTGGGCTAGCAATAAGTGCCTCGATCGATTGAAACCAAGTGGACGTAAGAAGCAATGAGCATAAGGTCCTCGCCGCGATCTCTCTCACATGCCATATGTGGCTGCCCAAGTACCATGAAATGGTATTATAGAGCTTTTGAAGATATCCTTCAGGTGGCCCTGCACGACGAATGATATCAAGTGCCGGAAATACTGCTTCGGCTGTCTGTGTGCCCATTGTCATGCTAGAAGTTTTTTTGCCTAGCTCCAAGAGATTGACGAGAAGAGAAGGCAGTGCCTCGAATTTGTGGTACGAGATCCTGACCGTTCGGCCGTCCCATCCAGCCTCCATTGCTAATTTATTCTCGTTTGTACCGAAGAGAGTATCTATCAGGCTTCGCAAAAGTAAGAGACCGCAATTTCGGACTGCCCATCTGGTCTAGTTAGCATTATTACTTCAAACAATGATTACAACTGGCTTACACTTCCGACTGGAGGCTCGACGCGGCTAACTGCAAGCAGTCCGTCAAGTATGGCTCGGCTCGGTGACTCAAGAAAGATGTTTTGAAAATGTCTTTCAAGCAATTAAGAGCATGTACCTGTGCAAGATTGGATCCATCCGTCTCGGATACAAAAGCCGGCTGCCTTCCTATTTCTTGTAATTTAATAATAATATCTTTAAAAGAAGGGCTATCGGTATTGGATGCTAGAATGCCTACGATGATGGCAGGTATACCCGCCGATCTTCGAGTCGTCGAGCCCTGAGTATATATACAGTTCAGTGCGCCCTATATAAGTCAGCACCGCATAATCTGCCCTGGACATGAAGCCGACTCACCTCGTACCATTGTTTCAGCAAATCAACACTATTGTTTTGATGGGCTGGTATACTCTGGACAAGTTGGCAGCAAGCTGTGAATGTTTGAGAAACAGTGGAAAACGCTCCTCTGTGCCGCAGGTTCGACAGTTCATCAAAGGTTAGGTTCCCGATATCTTCGAAATTTTGCCGAGAGGGGACAAGATAGCCCTTGTTTCGGTCATAGCGCGCATTTTGTGCGATAGTGCGCAATAGGTTACTCCAGCAAGTCAGCGACAGAACTCTTCTAGATAAATTAACCCCTACCTTGACTCGTGTATAGCTCTGAAACTATAGCTTAAGAGATCTTTCGTGTCGAGTCCTTCCATTTGTTGTAGCTCTTCGGGTAGATGACCCTCTGGAGAATCATCACATAAAATATGTTGGACCGCCCGCCAAACTCGTTGGCAGCATGAAATTGCACGATCCTGAAACGTATTGAGGGTGATGAGGTGACGTTCGTCAAGCCGCACGCTAGTAAGCGAGCTCCAGATATATCTATAACCGCACTCAGCATCACAGCGTGTAATTGAAGGAAGTATCCTGATTTACCTAAGGGATGCAAAATCACCGTGAACTGGGGCTTGGAGTACTGCTGCTGCTAAATCCCTTTCTGCCGCATATAGCTTCTGCTCAAGATTTGAAAATACAGTCTCTAGTACTTGCACGGCTTCCTCAAAGTTGTAGCTCCAGCGACACAGCAGTTCCTGGGACCTTGCAGCACCGTCACAGTGATCAGCGCGAGCAGTCTTGAGGGCAAGCTCGTTGGCCTTTCGACAAAACAGCCGCAGCTCTTCAGATGGAGTGGAAGGCAGACCATTAATCTGCGAGGGCGGCCCCGACATTGACCCCCCAGGTTGGAGAAGCATGATTAATGATGCAGCAGCCTCTCTCACATCCTCATAAGGGTCTACGATGAGATCAAGGACTGATCGAAACCATATATTATCAATCAGGTGGCTTGCCAGCTGACGAATGGTAGAGGTCTCGTCTCCTTGGGTTAAACTTGACTTCAAGAAATAGTTCATAGCCCTGAGAGATGTTATATGTCGTTGATATGACGCGGTAGGGACAAGTTCCCCCTTGAGGAACTTTGCATACCACTCGATGAACTTCTCATGCTCGTGCAGAGTCTCAGTCAGGGATTTAGCCCCAATATCCTTAGCGATTGGACTGTTCTCACTTTGAGCTATTCTTTCATTTACCCGTGCGGAATTTTTGTCTTTGGAATCTAGCGCCCTGTTCTTCAACTTCTTCGACACACGCACGGATTCTTTGCGTAAAGTATCAACGGCATTATGGAGACGCCGAATCATATTTCTTGAGTGACCTAACACGTCATATCTGATTTTCGGATCAACATCTTCATGGAAAGAAGGAAGATGCCTTTGTAGTAGTCTAAGGGCCTCCGAAGCATACGGCTTCGTCGTCGATGGTGATGCAACTAATATGGACAACCCAGAAGCACGTGCTTCATGAGACCTGTGACAAAGTAAGCCTTCCAAGATGTGCGTTGGAAGCTGGCTGGATATGCCCGTGTGATGTTTTGAATCTGTTCAGACGTTTAACGTGTGTACATAGACACCAAGGAGAATCCACTAACCATGATCTGGTTCGCCCACCACGCCAGTCTTCTTTCCCGCCTCGAGCAGAGCAACCCAGAGCATTGCACTTGTATCCCAACATTGGCTTTCATTCGTTGAGAACTCTTGGAGGGAGGTTAATTCATTAAGACATATCAAAGTCGAAGTTGGATCTGCTCTGAAAAGAGGCATGAAAATATAAACTTTGATTGGCTCAAGGAGCTCCTTGTTCGCTTTCAAGCCGCTGAAGAAGAACTTGTGCCAGGTGTCGGGATGATGTCCAGAGGATTTATCACCTCGATACCATGGCTGCGTTAAAATGGTGACTAGAAGCTTACCAGCTACGGTCCACACATATTGTAACTCCATCCAAGCGAAGACTCGAGAAATAAAAGAATCCCACGTAGCCTCCTGTTCGCAGACGTCTTCGAGAAGTCGCTGGTATACATGCAAAACTTCACCTAGATAAACTACCTTCTTCTGTAAGAAATGGTCAATGGCAATCATAGAAGATTTGGTTGACGGCTTGGAAGCTTGTAAAGCGATGACCGAAATTGTGTCGTGCAGAATGCTACTCTTAATCGATTCGCTAACTTCTGCATCGGGATTCCACATAATCGAAGAGACGATATAGTCGAGAGCAAGGCGCATGGACCTGTGAGCATCTTGCTCATTCCATTCAATGAAATAATTGAACAGTTTCAGGCTGGTCGTTTGAGCAAATGCAAATCTCTTAAGCACAGATGAGTCGGACTTGGAACAATTCTCGACAAATCCACATAATTTGCTGCAGGCGCTACCAGAAGATTGTTTAGGCTGTGCTGCATTGGAAAGTAGCTCTTTGAAAATATGTTCGGCCAGCCTGTTGCGTTTGTGAGCGTGATGACGAGACAAAATATGCAGATCATGTTTAAACTTAACTTACGGTAACTGTACGTCTTCAGACTGCTGTTCAAGCCAAACAACTGCAGCCTTCTGATTGAAGGACGCATTTCCGATTTCGGGAAGCCCATTGGAACTCATTGTGACGTTGGTTCTCCCATTTAATCCATTCCTATTTTGATGTTTCGACTCGACCAACTTTGAGACAGCTGCAGTATATCACTGCGGGGGAGAGGGTTAAACGGACCAGCCCCGGGTCGGAGAGATGTCTCCCCCCTATATTGTTAAAATTATAAGTGAGAGCGTCGTAGGGTATTTCACACAAGGAACAAAATATGTAGAAAGTGAAAAGAAGCGATATCACTTCTTGATTCTCTAAAATGCCCAACTTAGACTTAGAATTCAAGCAAGTTTTTGGTATAAGTGCCAAGAGATCTCGTTTTGGTGGCATCCGGGATTTCAAGGGTTAAAAACAAGGGAAATATGGGGCCTAAAAGTACATAGACAGTACCTTGAATGCGTGTACTCGGTACAATATGCTATCTATCTACCTGTTTAGTCTGCTTAACCTAGTACTTATCGTAGGTAACCTATACAAACAATACATAGAGGTAGTAAGTCAAGAGGCGTCTCGCACGGGCCACATAGAATAACAAGGGGGGAGGGAATCGATTTCATGTGCAGATGCCGATTATGGATAGGTGGATAGGTACATACTTTAGATAGGAAACATTTTTTAACCCGCCTACCTCATTGGAAGCTTCCCATCACCCTCAAAATCAAGGATTGCGACACATACGATATACACAAGTGCACATACACCCGTCGTCATTCTAAACCACTGATATTTCGCTATAAATCCTCTGTTTGGTCCCTTCGACCGACTTCGCGTCCATCGCTTCCTTTCTTTTTCTCTTCGTGTGCTTATACGAATTTATTAAATCTTTTATTCTCGCAAAAATGTCTATTTGGGACGCCCTCACAGGACGCAAGTCTTCGTCATCTTCCCAACACCAGCCCGTCTCTCCTACGCCCTCCACATCTGCTCGCACCGACACATTCAATCCGAGTCCTTTCAACCCGTCCGAGGCCCAAGGCGTCGATGCCTTCCTGACCAGCTCTGCTTTTGCCGACCCCTCCCAGCTGCATCCTCTAGCTGGCCTCAACAAAGAGAATCTCGAGTATTTAAGTCTAGAAGACTCGGCGCTTACCGACCTGCCTGGGGCGCATACTGCCATCCCATCACGCGGCTTTAGTGATGATTTATGTTACGGAACTGGCATCACATATCTTACCGCCCTATCGATAGGTGGCGCCTGGGGTCTTCAGGAAGGTCTCCGAAAGTCCGCCGGTCAACCACCCAAGTTGCGTCTGAACTCGGTTCTCAATTCAGTCACGAGGAGAGGCCCTTTCCTAGGCAACTCGGCTGGTGTTGTTGCTATTATATACAATTGTACCAACTCTCTGATAGGCTACCTCAGAGGCAAGCATGACGCTGCGAACACCATCTTCGCTGGAGGGCTGAGTGGGATGGTCTTTAGGAGCACGCGGGGAGTTAGGCAAATGTTGATATCAGGTGGTGTGGTTGCATCAATCGCCGCCGCCTGGGCGGTAAGACACTCCTTTTTTTTTTCTAACACGATGATGCCGGAAGCTAACTCTTGATAGGTGACGAGAAGGGTGCTTATTCCAAGTCCAACACCACATGCCCACGAGCACGAGAACCTTTAACGCTCGATATTCGTTGTGTATAAAGCAAAGCCACCAGTTGTCGAGCCGCTGTACATTTAATCAATAATAGTGTAGGATATGAGCTTGACATTGATATGACGCTGGTACGATGGTTTCAAACCCGCCGGCGGACAGTATGTAACTCTTGGCGAGGACGCAAAGAACCCAAGGTAATAGATGATCTCTCCTCAGGCTAGGCATGTGTATCAATTAAGGGGGGACCATTTCGCATAGAAAGCTTCTGCAGCTGAGGTTCGGTAGGCGTTGAAACCCGCGTTTGGGCGGCAAATGAGATTTATATGACTACGTATTACGTATTACACTTTTTGTACATGGATGGGAGCCGCGTTTCGTTTTATAGAGTGCAATATGGGATTAACAGCAGACCAAGTCACCAAGACTGGAATGTTCACCACTGATGATAGTCGACATAAACCAACCATAACAGGCCTAAAAAGCACGAGAACATTGTGACTTTCCTTGATACCACGACTTCCCATATTAGTTATTCTTTGGCAGGTCAGCGCACATCACCTTCCCTTAGTACCATAGCAAACTCAGAAAAGACGGTTTGGCTTGAGGAGAGAATAGATGGGTAGCGAGGTTGTCGTTGCTCGTTAAGTTTCCTTTCCTCCTTCATTATGCCTGGTTGTACATTCCGTCGCTTTTGTCAATCACATCACAAAAGTGCTTAATCCATCTTGTTAGTTTATACCAGTCTACCACTACCACTTTGAATTCTAAAATAGATCCTTTCCATTTCTTCTCGTACCATTAATTTCCTTTCATCATTCCAATTACTCATTCACTCCCAATATAACCCTATCTTCAAATACGAGATCTATTTTCACTCTCATGCCCTCTCTCGAGTCAACCTACTTTCAACATTAACTCCCTACTAGCGCCATCAGAAACTAGGGATGGAGAGTATTCCCCCTGTTCCCTCGGAAGGCCGAGGGGACCAAGAGATGCTTGCCAGTCAAGAGGGTGAGCCACGTACGGACGTCCCGGATGTAATCCACAAACATACCCACAAACGTACACCTCTTCGCACTCTAAGGCCTCGCGCGGGCCGTCTTCCTAAGGATCCATACGCAAAAAGGAGGCGCCGGGCTAAAGGTGAAGACTATCCACCATCGAAAACTAGACCCGACTTGCTTGAGCTTTATGAAGACTCCAGGAGAGTTAGACTTGTGGAATGGCTGCAGGAATTGCCAATGGAGCCACTTACACCCAACGGGCTGTCAATCTTGGGCCCCACGGTCCTACAGCTTGCTCAATGGTTTGTTGGTACCATGGCCGATATTTGGCAACACGAGGCACCGGAATCCACAGTACACGAGCACACACAAGAGGACGCAATTAACCCTGATAGCCACTGTTTGGGCCAGCGAGATCCGTTGAATATGGTGGCCTATCTTACAGGAGATATAGACACTACCGAATTCCATCGTCGGATCTTGCGTTGCAATACATCCGTGATAGACAAGATTCCAGCGTTATCCGGGGGACGGGACTCTTGTCCGCAAATGGTAGAATGGCTTGGCATGATGGACAGTATTTTGTTTAAAATGCTCAAAGAGTACCGTCAGACCCTAGATGTCATCGTCGATTGGGACATCCTTGAGACGGAATTTCGCAAATTGTCGACCGCGCAGCAAGTTCGTCCTGTCTCGGTGCCAGTTGACAACCTCACTTCTGACTGACCGTGGAATAGATTGCGGCGGTAGCCAGAGCCCATATGCGCCTACCTATGTTTTTACGCTGTCATAATCGTCCTCCCAATTTTCCCGGACAGCCCGCTTGGGGTTCCTTGAATCGCTATTTGGAAGTGACTGTTGTTAGGCTTACTGGTGTTGCTACCTTGAAAATAACCTGTTTCCCCTTTGTCCTTGGTAATGATAACGATGTGGGTGATGAACTGAGGAAACTAGCGGATTCTTGTATTGAGCTGGACAAAGCGCCGGGCCGAAACTGTGTTGACCTAGAAGTCTCGGTAGAGCAAACCAATCCAGTCGAGCCAGAAGGCAGCCAGAGCTCACGCGGCACACGACATTGGAGTTACAGGCCGATTGACGCGACGGATCTTCAAGCAACTGGACCGCTTCTTATCAATACTTGGTACCCTATAAACATGCAAGAAATTTATGAGCTGGTCACATTGTGGGACGTTCTAGGTATCTTGCTTATACCAGTAAGTTCGCTAATTAATAGGCAGAGGCGAATTGTATGATATTGACAATACGAACATAGACGGTACAAACGGACAAACTCCATCTAAAATGCCGTCTCGGAGGGGTAATCGATTTTCCTCTTCCGCACAACAAAGCTTTCCCGGGGAGATCTGGTAGACATATTGATGTCGTAGATGACGACAACGAATCGTTTATATTCAAGGTTTTACGAAGAGGCTTCGCCCCAGGGGCGATATCCTGCCCGCCTTCTCCTCCACAGTCCCCCCTTGAGATTCCTAATCAAAGGGTGCCTGATTAAGCTTTTGCCTGCTCAAAATGAGATTGGGAGCGAAAAGTGTTGGAAACGAGTAATTCGGGTATCAAAATCAACTCGTCTTGGATTGGTTCATTATAAGGTATAGGCTTCGACATAGCGAGTAGTGTGCCATCATTTCCTACATCCTGGAGCATAATCTAGACTATAGCGTTTGGCCTACGGTCTATGATGGAGAAACTCGTGATCTTCACTTGAGTTGGCCAGATTGGGTTTTCTTTTTTGGTCAGAAATAGCATACCTCAGTTATATCAAGCGAATTGAAGAACTCCATTGAATTTCTCCAAACGGTACCATAATGAGTTATTCAACCCAAGACCAACCCGATCCGCCATGAGGGCTACCTACCCTATCCTAGTGCACACTCAAGATCGTGGTAAGTTGGGACGGCGATCCAACACGCATCTAGCAAGATGTAGTCGCTCTAATTCTAATCGAGAGCACTCGATCCCTGGGATGGCGAGATCGACGGCCAAGCTACCAGAACTTGAACAGCTTTGGGCATTAACCAAGGCATCAGGATACAGAAACGTATCAATATGAATCCAAAGCTGTTAATGAGATCCCTAGTCTGTTAGGAAAAGCGATGAAGTACTCGAATTAAATCCGCAACCCTTTTAAAGTCCAACCCAAACCCTGCGCCTCAGGTGGTAGAGACAGATGTTAGAGCAGAGATCTATATTTAATAGTAAGTCACTTCTAGAAGGCCAAATTGCTATGCTATCCTTCTAGGTATGGGATATAGTTAACAGTTACCAACAAGTCGTCTGTTTACGAAATGGAGGCTCGCTAGCTTCGAATTATGGAATTTTCCCTTTTAACGTGATCACAATCGTATAGTTATTATTGCCGATAAATCGGGGAGAGGTAAATAGACTAGTATAGTCAGGGGTATAATACCGTACCAATCTCTTACGACAGCCCAACTAAAGGCCGAGAGGCTTCAAAGTAACTATCAAATAGCTGGGAATAGGTGTGCGATCAAATATGAGGGAGACGCTAGAATCTACGATGACTACCTACTTATGAGGTATACCGATTATTGGAGATTTCCAATCACAAGCCTTAGGTATATAGATGACTAGTACATTTGGTATATTCATATTCTTACATGGGCAAGCAACACACAATGGCAATCAAGTCCTAGCACAATGGCGGAGGGGCTGCTACGCAATTTGCAGGAACAACACCGGCTTCCGAAGCAGATTGGGATATGAAACCGATAAAACCTTAGAATCTACCTCAGACCTCCTCTAAAAAACCTTCTCCCTTCCTACATTCTTATTATCACGCTTATTGCCGAACACACTTTCTACGAGACACTCGCGGACAATTACACCTACTAACTCGGCCTCTACCACCGCAAGCTTTCAGACCATACCACAGCGACAAGTATCTCTCTCGGCCTGCTGGCTAGTCGGCTACTGGCTAACCCCTGAACAAGAGGCTCCTAGTTAATATGTGTTGCTTACCATTTTGGCCGGTACGAGACATCGAGCTCGAAGATGTTCCTGAAACGACCATGTTCCAATATGTATGGAATGGATCCAATTGGGTTCCTACCATAAGTGATAGAGTAAGTCTGCACGCACACTTTCTTATCTGTTTACTCGAACACCATTGTCGTCAGTCAGCCATTGTAGCAAGCCATTGTGTCCCAACCCCTCCCCTCCCCACCTTTCGAGGCTATTGTTTGCAGTATTGAATCCCGCCATGACCTTGACATGTGAGCATTTGGTAGCCCGGGCAGGAGGTAAGTAAGATATTTTTAAGCCATACGCTTGCAGCAAGTATCATTTTACGCACAGTAAAGCAACCGGAAGAAAACCTCATAAGGAAGAGAAAATCCAGTCCTATATTCGGGTGCACATGCACACACCTCTCTTTCCCTCTCCTTCTCTTTGTCTACATCCTCCACGACCCTCCCCTAATTTCCATGCTTGCCATTTCCCGTAAATCGCCTAGAAACCAAGACGGCCACAAAAAATCCATCTTCTTGACTATCATACCCGGGCCACGGAAAACACAGATGGTGCCCCTCCTCATTGTATAGTGCTGCACGGGCAAAGAAAAGAAAATTTATATCTACATCCATTCATATTTTGAGCTCGGAGGTGGCCTCCTTGACACTACGCTGCCATACTTGGGCCCGCCATGTCCGATCCTGAGTACTATCCCAAAAAGCAGAGACGAGTTTCCTTTGCTACTTCCAATTCCCCAAACACAACCAAATCCCATCCTAGCCCTCGCAGCCCTCACCGCAATTCTACCCCCAAACCAGCAATCAATCTCAACAACAACATCAACAAGGGCAGCGACACTCGTTCACCGCCAAACAACACCCGTCCTCCTTCCCGGGCATCTTCTCCCGACCGCCTCGCTGGTATACCTACCCACACCGTCACCAATACATCTCAAGGACTTGTCATTGACGGCGTTCTTCAACCGCGTGGACCTACAGCTCACTCTTATCTTGGTGGCCCTCAACCTCAGTTCCAGCCTTTCCCTAACAGCAACTATAATCAACCCATCCCTTCTTTCATCAATAATCCCACGCAGTCCTATCAAGTCAACATGAGTTCCGTGGCTGCTGGTCTTATGCCCGACCCGAATGCGGCTCACTACCAACCCCCCGTGCCTGACACCACCAATGGACCTTTCCAATACACTTATGTGCCTCGATCTGATCCGCAGTATATGGTGAATGGCCTCGCTGCTGGCGCTAACCCAGGTCTCTATGCACCTGGTGCCTTCCCTTATCAACAGGTACAACCCCAGAGTTTTTTACCAGTGCATACGCCAGTGGTCTCAAGTGTGCCCGCTGTTGTCTTCATGAATGCAAGTCTAACTCCTCGCTGGGCATCGGCATAGGGCGCGCTGCCCTCTGATGTGCACACTAACCTACGGCAGGCCGTCTTGTCCTTTTTGTTTCTTTTACACCTAACTACTAGCCCTGCAGAGATGAAAATGGCCCATGCTAACTCATTCCTCTATTGTAGGCTCAACCTGGCATTACTACTGCCCCAATTCCAATGATGGCCCCGGGTTCCCAACTACCAGCTATGCAAGCTGCGTATATGCCAGCCGCCGCAGCCAATTTCCCACCCGGTCTCATGCCTTCCATGAATTGTAGTGCAGTGCCTAATGGCCCAACGTACGTCGCAACTGGCGTTACACAACCTACTCCCCCCGCCACACCCGCATTCTTTCCAGGAGGGGGCTATAGTGGTCTCGAGATGGGAAAGACCAAGGGCGAAATTGACGCAGAGAATCAGTACAATTCTTTACATAACCAGATGAACGAGCCTCAGGGCATCAAGCCTGCCGATAACGACGTAAGTCGCATGTACTGGTGCCGTGAACTCGATGGACAGTGGGTTTCCCGCAGCCGCTTTTCCTTGGACCGCATGGGGAACTTCCGTTGGTATGTTACCGAGAACGGAGTCTTCTATGCCAAGATGCTCCCAGAATAAGCGGCGTACGCGAGTAAGTGTTCTCTTGATGAATCTTATGCAGGATGATTGCTAACCCTTCCTGAAGAATACCCCGAATGGCCCCGAATGGCCCCGAAAATTGCATCAGTCATATCGCATATTCGTTGGGCTTGGCCGAGAGGTTCCTGTTTCGTTTCGTCGTACATCTTTGCGAGATGTTGTGTTTCATACTCTCTCTAAGTCGTAGTAAGAACTAATATATCGTCGGTCGAAACCATAGCTAACGTTTTAGAATTTGCGGTTCCTCATTGCCTAGTAAGCGTCATTCGGCCACCCAATTCGTCCCAAGAAGATAGTAAGTCCTTCAAAAACATCATCTAGCTGCAGAAATATGCACTCACAACCAAACAGGGAAAAAAGGCTTGCCCACTGCCTCATCATCATGAGAACCTCGGGATCCCGCTCTGAGTCAGTTAAGGGGTATGGCTAGAAAATTTACCAAAAAAAGAAAGAAAAAGATAGAAGAGGGACAACTACGGGGGGTTGGGGGTAGGTTATACCCTATAGGCCTAGGACAATGAACGAGTTTCCTGATCGGCATTATAAATCAAACTGTGTGAAAAAAGCCGTGGGGTAAAATCAGATGGGTTTGGGGATGGCCGCCTCAGACTTTGATCTCGACTAACGGGGAATCATCAGAAGACTCTGAGAGTAGTCTTAATAATATGGGTTAAACCCCGTACTAGATGTGCAGAACTGATTAGCTTCCCCCATGAAGATCGGCCATTCTTTTTAAGTGCGTGATACTTGTTTCCTCGCGGTAATAAGAAATGAGGAAAATTCATTTTATCATGTACGATGTAGTTGTATGATTTCTTGGTAAAGGTGGTTGCAAGGCCATTGGCACTCTTTAGTATGAGGTTGTTTAATATGCTGTCTAAAAATACTACGACAAGTACAAGGCACATTTTCGTAGTGTTTGGGGTGAGTATTATTTCTCTATCGTTTTCGTAAGAAATCAAGAGACTAATATCTGGCTCGATATGGTTCAATAAATCTACTCATTCATCTTTGCAGTGTGTATAAGTGCTTAAATTAATATGCTGTCAGCCAAAGCCAAAATCGGGGCCGATGCCCACCAATCACAGGTGTCTAAAAAAGAGCCTAATTGGGCCTTTTTACCTGATCGGGATTCTATCAAACTCACCCTCAAACTCTCAACTCATTCCAAACACGATTAAACCGGCGAGACGTCAAGAGACCACCCGTCTCGCAGTCTTGCAATGTAATGGCTACACAAAAGAGCGCCGCTCGCAGTCGCAGCGCCCTCACAAGCACACAGACTGCATCCACAAATGCCCCCGTCGCAGAAGCGGCGCCAGAAGAAGCCACGCCGCACTCGCAGGCTCTATGTCGTCTCGAGCCGCTGCAGCCCGTCCTCGCGGGTCTTGTCCACCGCAACCGCAACCAGCACCGTCGCGCCGCGTGGTGGCGTTACTTCGGCATGTTACGCCGGAACTGCGCAAAGCTTGTAGAGGACTTGATCTCGGCGGACGCGGCCGCGCGCAAGAATGCCGCGAGGGCTGCCAAGGCCGCTAAAGTTAAGGGTAAGAAGCGCAGGCGTGAGGAGCTGGCTGCTGCTGATCTGGGGACGGGAATAGGTGGGAAGGATGTAGTGAGTGTTCAAGGGACTGAGGCGGACGTGGAGACGAACGCGAATGTTGCTAGACGTGCTCCTTGGCTACGTGATGTCCTGGTTCCGAAGTGTTACCTGTGAGTCTGCCTATTCTTACTTCACATATCTCAATTATGGCTTTGAGAACACAGCATTTCGGCCGTTTTTTTTTAATGCTTTGGGTCGTATTATCTACCCAAGAATTAGACAAGCGCATCCCCCCTCATCACACACATCCGCTCACTCACCGCTACCCCTTTTTTGTTTTACTAATAGTTATTTCGGGTGTATATCAAGCTTTTGGTGCATTGCTGACCAATATCTGCCTAAATAGAGCATTTTCCCAGCTCACAGCAGACAACCAGTTCGCGCCACTCGGTGTTGTGCTCCTAGGCATTCTAGCTCAGATCCAAGCAGCCTGCGATATAGTAGCACCCAGGCCAGCGGCCCCTGCGGCGTCGTCACCATTTTCACAGGACGTCATAGCAGCAGATAAGTCTCAGCTGCCAAGTGTTGAAAATACAACGATGGACCCAGAGGACGGGAACCTATCCGCATTAGCGCCTAAATCAAAAGCAAGCGAGAGCCAAACATCACGGGAAGGAAAGGCGGAAATCCGAAGCGAAAAAGGCGGTGGAGGCAGGACCATATCCCGCGAGGATGTAGAGCGCGCAGCGGAGCTCCACAAGAAGGGAACCGAGACGGGAACAGTCAAGGCAAAAAATAGAGACGCCGCCAGAATCGCCGCCCTCACCACCGATCGCGCAAGGAGTAGCACGCCATCCAAGACGCCCGAAGTGAGAGCCTCGACACCATCGTCTAGTAAGGGACAAATGTACCCCACCCAAGAGCGTGGAGAAGACAACGAACTTGCTAGACCGGCCAAGAAGATGAAGGCTGCTCCGGGAACGGAACAAAGGGGAAAAGGCACGACTAGTGACGACAAGAACAAGAAAAAGAAGAAGAAAACCAAGAAGGGTGATGAGTTCGACGATCTCTTCAAGGACCTCTTTTAAAAGGGACGTAGATTACTAGACTAGTCACCGCTCTGAGACAAATACTTGAACATCTCTGAATTTCACGCCCAACCCACCTTCATATCCTCGGAATTTACTTGGATTGTATGGCAATAAGCTGCCGATTAAATCCCACAGACCCCTCCTCCACTAAGCCATGTGACAGGAGGCGAGGTAGACTTTGCAAGTTTTTTGTAATAAAGCTTTAGAAGTGAGTAGATAAAAAGCAATAACACACTAATATTGGGTTGCAACTCCGCTATCTGCGTAGGAAAGGTCATTAATAGTCCCGAGTTATTCCGTTTTTACAATTCCGCTCATCCAGTGCTCTTCCCACATCCCACACCTGCTAGTCACGGTTCCCAACTTTTCCAACATGGCCCCAGAAGTGCCCTGTGTAGAGCTAGGACTAACAGCAGAAACGCAATGCTTATCTACTGATACACTAGACAAGCAGTCGATAGACTATGCTTACCAACGCCTTCGGCGATCGATTGCAACCTATTGCGTGAGAGGTCGGTATGACCAAATACGAGCTCTCATATCACCGGAGCCCGTAGCAAAGAATCCACCAGTCGGGCTAGGGGCAACGGAGATAACACTGTTCTTATGACCCTGAAGCATCAACTGGGTGTAACCAGTGCGTGGATCCCAGAACTGTACACCACGATCTTTAGATCCGGACATTACCCAGTTGGCATCGGGGGTGAGGGCAACACTCAGAACGAAATCCTGTCACTTGTAAGTACCATGGAAGAAACAAAACCTGGAAACACTCACTCTGTGTCCTTCAAAAGTCTTGATACACCTGCCCCCTTTAGGTGCGGTGTTGCTTGGAAGTCGAGAAGCGGAAAGTTCCCACATCTTGATTGTTTTGTCGAGACTGCCACTGACAAGCTCCTTACCGCTAGGAGAGAAGGCGACGGAATAAACACTGTCCTTGTGGCCATCAGGCCCTTCTAGACGCTCCAAGAGATATCCTTGATGAATATCCCAAACACGAACACTCTTGTCGAGAGAACCAGCCGCAACATATTTCGTATCTGGCGAAATAGCGACAGTAGTAACGCCATCCTCGATGGTGAGGGTTAATATGTTAGTACTATTTTCAATGTCCCAAAGACGTACAGTCCTATCTCCGCTGCCAGACGCGATAGTTCTGCCATCCCTAGCGAAGTCGAGCGAGTAGATATCTTGCTCGTGACCTGCAAAGGTATTGCGAATAGTTCGATTGGCGATATCCCAAACCTAGAAAAGTCAGTATGTTGTATGGCCGAGACGGAGCTGCTAACGGAAACCATACCCGGATAAGTTTATCTTCTGCTCCAGTAGCCAAATATTTACCGTCAGGACTAAAGCAGACACTTCGGATATACAAATCGCCACTAACATCAGCGCTTTCATCTTGTAGAACGCAGACCTTTTCGCCACTAGTAACATCGTAAATTTGGGCGGAACGATTGCAACCAGTGGCAACGTATTTTCCATCGTGACTGAATCGGACACAGCAAACGACACTCTCATGGGACAAAGTGTGGACGAGCTCAACATCTAACACACGGGGAACCTGTTGGTTGAAAATGACGAACCAGTCATCTCGTGTCTTTTTAACGTGCGCAGGGACACGATCGGGATCTAGTTCCCCAAGTGCATTGTTAACCATGGCGCCGGGTGGTGGATGGGCAACTCTGTGGTCAGGTGTAGGGTGATTTGGGACCTGAGGCGATGCGCCAGGGCCGGCATACGGAAGAGGTGTGTTGATCTGGGGAGTAGCCGGACCACCAGCAGGAGGGCGCCCGATGCCGCGCTTACCGGGTCCGGGAGATGCGGTAGTTTGGGGAGCTTGGCCAGGGAAGCCGTTTGGACCGGGACCCTGCCCGTAGCCTGGTTGGAAGGGAGGGGCCTGGGACGGTGGCGGAGGAGGGGGCGGAGGGCCTTGAAGACCCGGGGGCGGCTGGGGCATCTGGTGCTGAGCTCCGGGCGGCTGGTGCTCTGCAGGAGGTGGTTGAGGGGGCAAGCCAGCACCTTGACCTCCTTGGCCAGTCATAATACCACCAAAGAGATTAGTTCCAACGCCAATAGAAGGCGGCGGGGCAGAGGGGCCGCCATGTTGAGGGCCAGGCATGCCAGGCTGCGGAGGTGCGCCTCCCCGAGCGGCTTCGAGTTGACGGCGAAGCAGCACAATTTCCTCGTCGTACCTATATCGGGTCAGGGATGGTTTGGAGGGAAAGATGGTAATGGAACGAAATAAGCTATTTACTTTGCCTTGATAGCTACATGTGTCTGCTCCAATTGATAGACTTTGTCTCTAATAAGTGTTGACTCCTGGACTTGTTGTTGGACTGTCGAAAAGTTAGCCCAGCTATTCTGACATACTGAAAAAAAAAAAAAAGGAGACGAAGAGAGATTGGGAATGATTCGGGGTATGTTCAGAGGCGGCTATGCAACGTGAGAAACCTACTCTGCTGTTCATAGCCTTCATTGATTCTAGCCTGGGCATCAAACTCGGCGCGAATTTGGTCCAGCAATTCGTTGAGGCGGTTGCCACTCTGCGGCAGACCGCGATGCGGGTACATAGACATGGTGGGCAGAGGTTTGCGACTAATGGAGCGTTCGCCGTAGCCGCGCCGTTATATCGATCGGATAGCGTGTGGATGCTATTGTGTTTTTTATCCCGGGCAGAGGCGCGTGTTTTGCATGCGTACCGTGTCGTGACGGAAACTCTCGAATTTTATTTTAGTTATAATTCGGGCGTGTATTGTTGATAGAGAAGGATGTATATCGTTTAAGATCCGTCGTAACAGAGACCTAGAAGAATCTGTCCTGGTCGACCCAATTGTCGCAAATGACGAGACTGGGCAAGACTTCGTTCGAATGAGTAGCGAAGCCTCGTCTCAATTTAAAACATATTTATTGTTGTCTCTCGGCAGGTCGAAATAGGCTAGGCCGTGACGCTCTGTTCGATGCTGTAGAGTATTCGGATGATTGTTGTTGCTGCTGCTATTGTTGTTGTAGGAGTACTAGGTGAATGGAATAGATGATTCGATCAGATGGAAAGGAGAGAAGATAGTTTCGTTCTGGCGCCGAAGGAAGAAGAAACGGCGGCAGGGTGGATGGAAGAGAAGAGGAGCCCGAGCAACAGCGCGGCTTGCGGTTTGTGTGGTGTCCCCATCGGTAATGTACTCAGATTTTGTTGGACTGCAGCTGCCCATGCTTCAGGTAGTGAGGTATACTAGGCGCTAGACTACCTACATGTAGGTACATATGTACATAGGACCATCTGTACTTGAGACATGTGCACCGTCATGTACATCGAATAAGGTATCTACGTATCTAGGTTAGGCAGATACCGGCGAGTGGGTACCTGAAATACATTTACGATGAACCTAGCCAAGTGGATAGATGGATGTATCTCTAAACTTGGTATACAACACTCCCTCCACTACTATACCTACACCACTAAGGTAAGATACAACTGTACCTGGGTACACAAGGTATCTCCACTAGGTACCTATACCACACTAAAGTACTACGGCATATTTAGCGTACCCAGTGGGCCTCTACTATGTGGTATAGGCAACACTGCTGCAGGCCAGTGGGCTCCTAGTGGGCACCCAGCGGGCTTTTGCTACCCTGGGCGGCGACGGCTTCCTAGGTGTGATGGTTGCTTAACTTGCATTCGAGGGAACCGAGAGACCCACCCTCACAGACGCCTGTTGCTGTTACCTAGTTAGTGTACTACCTATGTAAGCTCCTGCAGGTCGTAAAAAACAGCCTGTGTGCTGCTGCATGGGCGGGTTGCAGGGGGAGAACCTTGCAACAAGACGGAACAACATGCTTGGGGAGGTATACCGCTACCTTACATACTACCTAAGTAGGTATACATACTAGTACTAGGTAGTATGTTTGCATGTAAGTCAGATGCTGTATACATAGTAGAGTGCGTAAATATGAGATAAGAACGTGCATCTTTTGATGATCGTCTTACATGAAACAAAACCCTTATTTCTAGGCAGATACCTACTTGTACATAGTAATATCTGTCACATCTTCCCCCTGGTCACCTTTTCATCTGTTCTATTTCCAATATAGTTCCTCTTGAACATGCTTATAAGAAAGACATTGTTATACACTACCGGTGTATAGGTCCACTACGTACCTAGTGTAGACAGATCCACACTACCAGTGTGCTTATTACAAACCCTTCTCCCCAGTCACGCCCACCCTGGTTTTTCTTTTCTTTTCACTCGTAAGGAAGGAAGAACCCCAAGCCGTTCAACTCGCCACAGTAGCTTCACGACATCTACTATGTATGCAGCAATATAGGTAGTATCCATATTACACTACCTGTTAATACCATACCATTGCCAAACACGCACTACCATATATACACATATTATAGACATAAAAGTTACTGTGTCAAATGGTAGATAGATGTCTATTCTTTTTCTTCTTTTTTAAAATTTTTTTTTAAAAAAATTTAATGTTAGCAATACACTACTGTACCTAATATTAGCGAAATGGTCTCGCGTCGAAGTGGTTTATAAAATGGCCTATACACAGCTGAGTCGTATATTATTACGCATTGGTATACAGTATCGTGATAAACGGATGGGTCCTTATATCTTCTACTACCTAATACGGCAAGTTACTGCTCGCCAAGTATTGCTACATATTATTACTGGCTAAGCCACCGTGCTAATATCCACGCTTTCACGGATGTCATCACGGCCTACGGTACCTAGGTACGCCCTAGGTAACCCTCATGACAGGGGAGACACAACAGCGCGCCAGGAAGAGTGGTCGCACAGAGAGACCCGTTTGTGGCTCCACCGAGAAAGACCGGTAGTGTACTGGGTTAGGTAGGGAGGGTGACAAGGCTCCCTAAGCGTCCCTAAGCGGAGACCTGCTCGCGCGTATGTAGCCTGTCGCCTATCGCCTGTAGGCTGTAGGTAAGTAGCGTTAGGTACGTACCTTGGCAGTGCACATACAGTAGTATCATTCTGTAGTGTACCTACCTCGATCCTCCTCCGGAAACACCCCCGCGCTCAACCTGCCCCGGACCCCCATTCCCCATTCGGGCTATTCGGATTTGCTCGGTTTTCTCGACAGTAACCCTCTCAACACGGTACTTTGCTGCGATAATGGCAGCAGGTACACATTCATTCCTACACTATATTTACGTAAAGAGGATTAGATTCCGAGCCCCTGTCATAGGTCACGGTACTAACTATTACACTATCTATAGTCTACGATTATACTGTCAGCAACCCCTGCTTCCCTGGCCTACCCTGCCCTGCCCCGCTGTCCGTATTTCATCGTGGGGATGGCCATGGCATACCTACACCAATTGCAAATATAGAGAAGGGGGGACTACTATTAGTTCAAGTCGCGCGATTTGTACAAGGGAATTCAGTGCAAATCTCTGTGCTTGCCTGACTGGAAGACGCCTCTCGGTCCTTTTTTGCTTATCTAGTTCGACTATAATGACTATCGTAACATTCGGAGGTCCTGCCTCAGACACGGCCTTAAGTTGGATCGCATAGGAAATAGTTTGCCATTACAAGGACAAAATTCTAAAGCTATTCGGTGTAATGAACTCACATAAGGTGTACGCAAACAATTATCTAGGAGTCACATGCCTAAGACAAAATGCGTATGCGTCCTCGTCGCTATGAGTGTGTGATAGTTATCACAAGTTGCACAAGTTGAAGGAGCCAGCCCCCCTAGTTCTCTTTTCTGTGATGCTTTATGTGTGAGGCTCAAATAATAGCATCCGGTGATGTACAGACGGGCTCCTCTCTTCGTAAGCAGGCTAGGTAATATGTACTATGGTGGCGACTGTACTCCACGACATATGTGAAGAGTATGTGATGTGTCGCACCGGAGAGAAGTTCGGTGACAAGGCACACTTATGCGGCAAAGACTGGGGCTAAAGAGCGTCATAGAAATAATAAGAAGCGGTCTGAAGGTGATAAGGCAGTAAATAGAGTACGTAGTGTGCATGCACTGACCACACTATATATGCGTGTTATATACTGTAGTGGGCAGTGCCTATTTTCAACCGTCTAGAACGCCGGCTCAAACTTCGGGTCGGTGCTAAGCTAAAATCCCTTCAAACACCCAGCCGTTGATATAGCAAGATTCCGATTCATAAGTTCCGGGACCTAAATGGGAATCGTCTCAGCTCCACAACACGGAGATTAAGTCTTTCCCCTTTGGATCAGACTGACCTGGCTCGATAACTTATTTCAATTTATCATCCATTAATGTCTGCGATCCTGCGGGATGTTACCATCGGATACAATCCTTCCCATATTCTGCCCAATGAACTTCCCAGTCGCCTTGGCCCATGAAAACACTCCTCATCCTATGAAACGTCCTTGCATCCCATTTGACAAACACTGAAGTGTCCAGAGTGCGACTTTTACGTCTTGGTCCGCCTAGACCTCCACGCAATTGTGTATGTTTTGCTTTGTAATTAATAAAATCAGTATCGCCAACTTTGTCTTGAATTGATAAGCTATCACTATTCATCATATACCCACCAGCCTAACTATGTCAAAACACACAAAACCAGTCGGTATCATTCACCTTCCTTACCCAATGTGGTCGCGAATGTCACGTCGCCACTAGTATGGCTACACTAAAAGATAATTGTAGAATTTAATGCCTTGCTGAAGTTGCGCGCTAGCCATGTCAGCCAGACATCTTATAATTCTCCAGGACGTCAATCCAAGGTGCATCTGCGAAAGCTGGTGTAAGCCTCCACTATATAATGATATTATACATTACTTATGCTTCCACAGTAGTGGAAAGCCACTTGTTCATCCACGACGACACCTTGCTGCACCTACCGTCTGACTAAATAGTGAGTCGGGTTCGATTCCTAACAGCGCTATTGGTTTTCGCTTTTAGCTCATTTGCTGCAGAGATTCATTTCAAGACACGGCATTAAACTTAGCTCCCATCACCCGCAACCAACCTTAAGACGATTGAGTCCTGTTAGAAAAAAACTTTACGGGCAGTCGTCGTGATAATGCATCTGAACTAATTTTGTGGGGATTAAACGCTCGGCCAAGGCAATGATTTAATGTTTAAGAAGCACACCGCAGCTCTACCATGTAAATGAGCCGGAAAGACTCTAAATTAGGTTCGGGAAGCGAACCTACCACCAACAGGCCCCAGTCAAGGCTGGTAACTTGCGAATTACCGGACGAGTATATTTTTTTTTAAGATATTAACTTGACATATAATGAGTTTAACAGGGTTTGATGCACTACTACAGTTTGAAAGATAACAGTATCGCATTTATCTAAAGATATGATTACAGAGCCCCAAGCCTCGTCCCACGCATTAGATAGCACAATACGGCGCCATAAAACCGAAATGCTTATATCCATTCCGACCCGAATAGAAAACCATAAGATGAGCATGAATGCTCGTGTTCTAACGAGTTACTTTGGGCCGCCTTGATATCGTAAAGGGAATAGACAATAGTAGTCAAACACAATTTGAGATGTCTCCGTTCTCTTTTTCAAGAACTCGTCCGGGATCTGGGGGACCGAAACTATTAATAAAACATCCGCAGCTACTGCCTTTCGGAGGGGGCGAATAGTCTTTTCACCATAGAGTTTACGAAAGGACGAGGGTAACAAGAAAGGGAGAGAGAGAAGGACCTAGACTAGCTTGTATGAAGATGGACAGGCAACTAGTTAACTCGCCGCGAAACCCAGGCCACGGTAGCACTTGGGGTAACAGTGCTTCCATCTGATTCCGACTCGAAGTAGTATAGATGACGAAAAGAGCCCTAGGTGAGATTTTGATAGCTAGAGGAGTCAGTTGTCGCAACGTGTATCACCAGGTTGGGTATAACCATAGGGTAAGAACGATAACGAGGTGACGTAGCCTCCTCATAATTGGAGTGTATTCATGACGCAGAGTCTAAATGCGAATAGTGAAAAGGCCAATCCAAGCCACACTGAAAGAATAGACTGAACTTGTTAACTCTATATGATGCACGATCACAGATCTTACAAATTTATCGTCATGTTCTGCGCCACCCTTTTTCAAACCATACAACCCTCCCAACAGCAACTCATCATATAGCTTGATCGTAGCACACTAGCACTGTACTTGAATACACCTAAATATATATACTCTACAGAGGGCAATAAATAAAATGCAACTGGAGGAAAAATAAATACCTCTTAGTCGCTTACATAAGATTGGAAAAAATTATCTTGATGCATCAGCCGTGAATCGAACACGGGGCCCATCGATGGCAACGATGGATTTTACCACTAAACCACTGATGCTTGCTTAGTCGCCGTATGATGTCACCAAGGTGTGATAATTCTCATTATACTCTACTCAGTAGAGCCGATAACCCTCTGTACCTGCTGTATTCAAGAAACTATAGCATATGAAATCGTCCACTAAACAAACGAAAGATATGTAAATTGCCGTGGGCCGCTCTCGCATTCATTGAAAATCTAGTGCATAATTGAGGATTAAGGCGTTGGGTGATTTTTATCATGCCGTAATGGAACGGTACGGACAGACTAACATGGAAGAAAGCCATCAGAATAGAAAAGAAGAAAAGGAACAAAAAAAAATATAGCATCATGCAGAGAGCGAATTTAACCTATCTGACTACATGGAATCTACCGCTTAACATATTGACTTGTTTGGAACCTCACGAAAGCCCTTATATGCTGTGGTACCGTGACCTCCCGCTCCAGTAGTACATTATTCACACACGGCTTTTCAATTTCTAGAAAAGAAACAATCCATACATACATAGACACCTGCAACCCTGTTGCCCGGGAGTCTTCTTGTCTCGAGTAGAGAGTGAGAGCGATATGATGTGTTAGGTTCTCCAGGGGATATGACCAATACAGCCTGCTTGAAGCCACAGCCACAGCATCTGATTAGTTATTAGCTTTATTCCCCTTGCCATTTCTACCGGCGTGATGCGGTTCTGGCGAGCGCTTGTTCTGATTTTTATTTGCCTTGTTACCCTTGGTCTTGCCAGCGTGATGCGGTTCCGGCAGGGGTTCGGGTTCAGGTTCTCGTTTGTTATTCTTGTTCCCTTTGGTCTTCTTCCCCGAGTGATGTGGCTCCGGAACCGGCTCTGGCTCGGCAATAGGTTCCGGCTCTCTCTTATTATTACCACCTTTATTTCCCTTGCCTTTCTTCCCAGCATGATGGGGGTTGGGCTCAGGAATGGGTTCCGGTACTCGTTTATTGTTGTTTTTGTTCCCTTTAGCCTTCTTTCCCGCATGGTGAGGTTCGGGGAGAGGTAAGGGTTCGGGGTCCCGCTTGTTGTTCTTGTTGGCCTTGTTCCCCTTGGTTTTTTTCCCCGCGTGATGAGGCTATAATACGAGTCAGTCGCTATCAGAAGTAGGCCATTACTTATGAAATCAAAGCTTACCTCAGGACTCCTATCCTCGACTACCACGGGAGCGCTAAAGACAGGGATTGCAAAAGCAAGCAGAGCACCCTTGTGAAGACCCGTGTTAGCTTCTCGTTCTATAGCCTCACAACGTACCACTTACCACATGGCGGGGGGCCAAGTCGCGGGGGCCCGCGAATTGGTAGCTGCTCACAGCCGAGGCCACCAGCAGACCCGACACGAAAACCTGAGTGATAGATGGGGTATGCATGATGATAACGTGAGTGAGTGGCTGGCCGGCAGTCAAGATAAAAATGGATCACACAGAACGAAAGAAGACGAATGGAAAGACGGAAAACCTCGAACGGGCGGCCAGAGCATAGAGTTGATAGAGAAAGCCAAGAAGACAGATGGGCAGAGTAACTTACGAGTTTTATATACCAAGGTCGGGTTTGCGTTGCTGGTTTCACAAATTACATCGTACTGCTAGTAGTAGGTGACCGGGAACCCCTTCCAAGGGGGTTCTACTGAAGCGCCACTGGAGACATCGTCTCGGCTTGACCGTCTCGTCTCGTTTACCTTGCATGGGACCTAGGCATGTTTGTTGGGATGAAATTTCGCGCACAAGCATACTATCTAGGCTGAATAGCCGTGATGACAGGGTACGAAACATGGTGACGTGGGTCATCAAAAATAGAACGGTAGCCTACGATGGTGAGGTCTTTCGTAGTAGCTAAGCGAGACTCTCTGTAGCTGGTAATGACTAGGCAATATACCTACATCAACGATAAATAATGTATTGTCTCTGTTGCGGTAAGCGGCACAACTTGACGGCGGTGTTGATCAATCGAGTTTCGTCCCCCTTCTCTAGTGTAGGAGTTGAGCTTTGAGTCTTGACCCAGGATTGGAAGGAGTTGTAGTTGAATACGCCTATGAATACGGCTTTACCTATTATGCTGTTGAATTAGTTAACCGAAGGTGGGTGGATTGGCTATTAGTTGGTGCTGTAAAAGATCTACCGCTATGATCTCCCAGGATTTCCTTTCCAAGCATTGGAAGCTAGTGTTTTAGAGGAGGCGGTCGTTGCTCTCGAGCGATGATAGCATGGGGTAGCTTGCGTCGATCATGAGTTTGATCTTGGCACCGTTCGCTTCACCTGTGTAAGAAGCTAATAAAGCTTCGTCGAATTAGTGAAGATATTACGATAAACTCTTGCCGCCGGCTCTACGTCAAATACAATGGCCCTGTTAATCTAGAGCTTAACTAAGTAGCATATCGAACATGACTGACCTGGGTACCTAATACTTCACAGCATAATTTCCCCCCTTCTGGCCCTTTATGTGTAATAATGAATCTAGTAGTATATCCCAATATCGAACAAGCCTTCAACTTCTGAGGAGATCTACTTCGAAATATCCGAGGTCATGAGAGCTGTGGTAGTGTAGTGGTTATCATTCTAGCCTTCCAAGCTTGAGACCGGCGTTCGATTCGCCGTCACAGCATCTTTTTGCGTAAATTACTTATGATTCGCTCATGACGCTATAGAGTGGTGTGTACCTTGGAATCGAATTTGGCATGGACTGAGGGGCGTCCCCTCGAAATAGAGCCAATATGCTATTCAATCGCTAGCAACATCATGGTTTAGCTCATGGCTTGAATACCTACCATTACTAGGTCCAATATGTGTAGTCCCCCGGGCCCTGTCAAAGTTGCCCGCCATGAGCCCAACCCCAATTTGAAGTGTACATACCTAGGTATGCAGAAGATCCATTAGCCCACTTTATTTTCCTGCTTTACCTGGAAACATATACTCTTCTATTTCTTAAGAAGTCTGGGTCGACTTGCTAGGGATGTTGTAGCCGAGAGGCTGGTATTGTTTTCCGTTTGCTGCAGTATTTTTACGTTTTACATCAATTGGCGTAATTATCAGTACTATAATCTACCTAGGTTTATGCAAGTTTAGGTTATTCGCATGGCTATGAGTGTACAAGAATAGTATATTTCAAGATCTTCGTCGAGGCGGAAATCTCTGCGCATCTGCTCGTTGATCAGTGACTCGACTTTGCTGGCGTCAATCCCCCAGTTCAGTGTCTCTAACATGTGATCCCCTGGGGTGATGAGGGGGGGGGATTAGTGTTTCATAGTCTGGGACATCCCTGTCACAACATCGTGGGTCATCCAAAACTGGAAATCCACGACCGACCCTGCGCGTTTCGTCTTGGCACTTAGCGCCAGGCTTCATACGTCTCGACCAAACTTGAGACATCGATGTCACAACTTCGTGAGAACTCACGATGGCGTCCTCCACTCATCGAGTTTCGCGCCCATGAATTGTGGATCGGTCAGGGTAACGCCTTACATACTACCTAGGTAGTAGTATGTGCAGGTTTTAGCGAGGCGTTCGGCAATACTTCGTAGCTTAAACCTCAATGTTATACTCGAGGAAACAGAGCCAATCCTCAACCTTTCATCCAGAATCTCTGTCCTCTTTCCTTTCCATTCTTCACCTTGCTGCTGGTTCGGTCTATGGTTATACTTTACTTTTCACTTTCTCCACTTCTCGGCGCCAGGTGTGCATTTTATTTTTCATCATACTCAAGATGGCCAAAAAATACCATCCCCTTTCTCTGGACGAAGAGCCTTTCCTAGAAAAAGGCGAACGCACCGAAGCGCAGGAGAGGCTCACATGGACGGGCGAGAGCGAATCTTTGGCTTCTATAATTCAGAATTTAAGCCCACATTGGGTATGGCTCGCGCATGCAATATTGCTGTCAGCATCCATCCTTTTCTTTGCATTAAGCTTTTGTGCGAAAACGGTGAAGGTATCCGATCTAGAATATACAAAAAAGTACTCAGCATGGTGTATGAATCTTGGTGTCAGTGCGCGTGTTCGAATACTAATAGTCCCTACAGCACCGGCCGCAAGCGCTGTCACGTATGAGACGCAGCATTTCGATTTGCCTCCGATAGCAGAAGGACCTTTCATTGGGAAAGGTGACGACGTGGACGCAAGATGGGACTACATCTCAGCGAGTATGTAGCTTTCTCCCCGAACATTCTCAATAGAAAATCCTAACCGGTATATTAGTCGGAGACACCATGATATCTCATGAAGAAATGATCAAACTAGGACTGAACCCGGACGTCTCGTTGAAGATTACTGATCCGCGCAACGGAAAGCCAGGATACCGCGTGGCTATCGAGGTCTTCCACCAACTACACTGCCTCAACTTGTTGCGGCAGAGCGTGTATAAAGATTACTATGCTCCCCTCGGAGGTGACACCTCTGTGCCGCTGATGGATTTGCGAGGGCACCTCGATCATTGCATCGACGCACTGCGGCAGTTCGTCATGTGCCAGGGCGACATTGGGGTGTTCAGTTTTAACTACCCATTCAACGACGGTGACCCATGGCCAGACTATAGCACACCGCACACATGTAGGAATTTTGAGAGCATACGGCAGTGGGCAGTCGACCATACGGTACCGCGAGGCCCCGACGAGCCTGAACATTGATTTGTTTCCACGGCTAGTGCCGCCTGCGTCCTCGGCCGACAGGTCGCGCCGAGTGGTGATTATTATGTATCGGTAACCCTGCCGGCTTTGTTCTCGGAAAACGAGCACGAGTTTCCATGCACGATGCACACCGCCGGAGGGAATACTTCAATTACTCGAATGACTAGATAATTAAGCGAAACTTGTCTGAACAAGGAATAGCAAATCCTACGGAGCAAGCCACATACTGCCCGTAGATAGATACCTGGTGCTTACATACATAGGTAGTAGTAGTAGTACGTGAAGCGGGATTTATCCGTACCTTGATCGATCGGTAGATCGACCTCTTGTTGGGCAAACCCGCTGTATACCTATATAGATAGCAATGATAAAGAGGAACGTGATGTCCTTTGAGTCTTTGCACATATCGAGAAATCGCTTAAGTGAAACAAGACGGCTGATCAGCGAGAACTACATACCCATCTGACTATGAGAGGGAAAGAGACAGCCAATGAATGTTCCTGATTCCTGCATCTGGTAGCCAAAACTGGAGACACTGATGCAGTGGCAAGATTTTTTGACGTATGTTGATTCCAGTTTGATAGAACATGTTGGTGAGCTTGGAAGCTTTTGAGGAGCTTCGATACGAATACGAAAACGCGCCAAAGCGCGATTGACATGACTGTCTGTTTAAGTGGAATGTTTGGATCCAGCTCGATAAGGGGACAATCGGCCGGAATCTTAAACTCCCAGTGGTGTGATGGGCTTAGTGACCAATGAGAAGCTCGAATCGCGACGGAAGCAGGGCAAACGTTCTGCAGCTACCCAATATTACGGCACTTCAGCCGCCTAATCCGATTCAGCGCAGAAGCGAACCTACCTAGTCCAGTAGTCTGGTGTAGCGAGTTCATTGTCCAACCCAGATCAAAACCCCAGTGATGCCACCTCCAGATGCTTTGGTATTGGTGGTCGTACGTTTCGTGTTCGCATTCGATGTTGATTGTTCAACTGTGTAATTGGCATGGTTCGATAGACTTTGCTGCTGTAAAAACATGTTCGCATATAACTACTGTCCATTCCCCATCCTGCATATGCTTGATAGCACGAGGAATCACCACCAACTTTAATTGTAGCACCTTTACACAGACAGTCTTTCAGGGGCCCCCGCGAGTCACAGCATCTTTTACTTATTCGGGTCCTTTCCAATCAATTGCTCTTCAACGGGAAAATAAACCGAATTGGTTGAATTAACTTGTGGCATAAAACTGTGTTTGAACGGACATTATTGCATCTACCTAGGACCTTTACTTATTGCAACCACGGCCACAGAACAGTGCACTTCTGATCAACAAACTCCTAGCCTCCTTATCAGATCCGAGAGCGGGATCTAGCTATAGTAGTGCAGGCCCACCCATAACACCGAAATTGGGTCCATTACACCCTATTTTCATACTGGAACTAGTCGAGATCGCCCTATCCGGATCCCTTAAACTTGGCTACAACTAATTTCCTTATTTATTTCCTTCTTTTCCCCGTCGCGTTCGAGCGTTTGTTTTTTTGATTGTTGCGTTCGTCTGTTTTCTATCGAGTCTCAGCAACTACGCCCAACATGGACGTCGTTCTTGAAGTTTGGGATACCTTTCTGGGTGACTATGTCTTCGCCCAGCTTCACCCTGCGAAGCCGATCGGCTCCAACTATTTCGATGTTCACAACACAACAACCTCGTCATGGCAGTACAAGCCCGCCTCCACATATATTGAGTTTGAGCCGAGCGAGTACGCATTCATGAGTGCGTGGGACAGAAATAACATCGTTCGTCAGTCCATATCGCTATGGACCATTACTGTGTATGCATTCCCCATTCGCCTCTACGAACAGCTTGAGGTGCTCTTCTGCTAACTTTGGCTCAGCATCTTCGGCTGTCTCTTATACTTTGTCTTCGCCTCTCTTTCCTACTGGCTGGTGTTTGACCAGGCCACTAAGATGCACCCCAAGTATCTTAAGAACCAGATTTCCATGGAGATTCGCCAATCGGTCGGCTCCTTCCCCGGCATGGCCTTACTCACAACCGTTTTCTGGCTCCTTGAGGTCCGCGGATATACGAAGCTGTACGATACGCCTGCCGATGGCCCTGGCATGTGGTATGAGTTCATGCAGTTCCCGTGTTTCCTGATCTTCACGGACTCCCTCATCTACCTGATTCACCGAGGCCTTCACCACCCGTTGATCTACAAATACATCCACAAGCCTCACCACAAGTGGGTCATGCCGACGCCTTTCGCCTCGCACGCTTTCCATCCCATCGACGGGTTCTCGCAGTCGTTCCCCTACCACCTGTACCCGATTCTGTTCCCCCTGAACAAGTATGCGTCCGTGGCCCTTTTCGTTTTCGTCAACTTCTGGACCATCATGATCCACGACGGCGAGTACGTGGCCGATAGCCCTGTCATCAACGGTGCCGCCTGCCATACCATGCACCATCTATACTTCAACTACAACTATGGCCAGTACACGACGCTCTGGGATCGTCTCGGCGGCTCCTACCGCCAGCCCGACCCCGATCTCTTCGACAAGGAGAAGAAGATGAGTGAGGCCCAGTGGAAGCGACAGGTCAAAGATATGGAGCGCATCGCCGAGGAGGTCGAGGGCGTCGACGACCGTGTGTACGAACACAAGGAATCTAAGAAGAGCAAGTAAATGACTCTGGCCCATAATTCACTGTGCAGAAGAAAAAAACCAAATCCTGTAATGCTCCGGGTTCGGGAGGGGTGATACGCACCCAATGTGCATGCATACAAAAACGGAGTCGAATGCACCATCACCCGCAGAGCAGAGGTGGGACGATTCGAAACGAACTAATTAATTATATCATAGAATGACTAGACCAGAAGCCTCAGCTGTCAGTAATGAAGTCCCTCGCAAGAGAGGAATTGTATATAGTTTTGAAAGACAAAAGATGAGGCCTCAAGTGTGCATAGTTCCCACACTCCATTACATTGCTGTGTGGGATACGGCTTGAGATAGAATGGCACTATGATATCTCTAGAAGGGTGGTAGATGCTTGGAGCTAAAATTCTTAACGCGAATTGCTTTTGATCCCCTTTAATGCAATGAAATATGTATAAATGATACAAACTTTGATATCTTCTAAATTGGTATGTCGTGATGGTAGTACATGCTCTCGCCGGGACTAACATTAGGTGTAATCCAGGTTAGCAAATACCCAAGTTATCAGACTTTCACTTCACCTTCAAGTCGAGCAGTTTGTGACATTTGTGGCGCAATACAAAAAGCAACTGATAGATGAGGCTTGCCGAAGCCATGAAGACGAAAACTTCGAGAGAAAATGATATCATTTCAGTTATAAGGGCTAGCCTTCTTCGATCAACAAAATAGAAAATCCAGAGTATATGTAAATACCAACGCAGGACAAAGGGGTATTATGTGCTATGAAGGTCGTTCGTTGTTTTGGATGACGACTATGTAAGATGGCAATGTGTGGCGAGGTCCTCTCGATGTCCGGTTTCCTAATTTTCGTACCTAAACACCAAGTATCATGGTTGCCCTTCACCATACCATCGTCGTCACCACCACAGTTTCGAATCCCGGAATAAATGCGCTTGAACCAAAGAGTAATTCCCAACGCCCCAGCCAAACAATAATGAAAGTGCGAATATTCTCGCGTAAATGGATTCTGGTTCCGCTAACTGAATCTCCTCGTCTGGAGTTTAGCTGCAGAAATAAGACATCTAGTTCTTTGTATTCGCAGCGCCGCTAGACTCATCATCCGGTCCGTCATGCCCGCGCAACACTATCTTAAAACCACGATTTGATTATGAGAAACTAACGAATTTCGGATCTCTCGGTCGGCCATCGGGACCGATGCCATTAGCGCTGAAACGTTGTTCCATGTACACCCGTCGAGCTTCATCAAAGCGCAAACGCCGTTTCTTCATGATCTTGAGAATTTCGGTCTTTGCGGCATCGTCGAGGCCGGCGCGAGAATCTCCGGATTCGACGTTGGCGCCGAGGTCAAATGTGCTGCTCGAGAGCCCCGCCTCAATGTCGCCGGAGAAGCTGTTTGGGAGCCGCGAGTACAGGTAGGAGGAGCCTGGTAGGTCGGGGAGGAGATGTAACCATGAATTCCGTGTTAGGTAGAGTATTGTGCCGAACACGAGGACTGTGAACGTTAGGCCATAGAGGAGATACATGGTGCCGTCGCGGTTCTTCTACTATTGAAGAAAGGAACTAGTTGCGAATCGATAGGTAGAGAGCACCAAGCTATGCCGTGATAGGACGAGGCGGTAGGAATTAAAGGACCGGAATCCGAAAGGTTATTAGAATCTGGCTGTGTGGTTAGATTTTAAGAATGAGAGGGAACCAGGACTAGAAACGGAATATCAAATAGATAAGAGAGCGAAAATGTGAAGTAAGCTGCAAAATGAAGGCACGCCGTTACTCAGGCCGTCTGTGAACGATGTCGTCGAGGCGCGACTCGAGCTGGTTTGAAGGTTGAGAAAGAGAATACCTAGACTGGCTGGAGTAAGTATGAGACGATTGAGGCTTTGGCTTATTGGAACCCGTCTCAGGTGACGACAACTTGACGGAGCGAATAAGTGGATCTGGCTGAGACTCGCCCCACTATATCTCCCTGATCCGATACGGGGACGGAAACATGGCTCGTGCACTTATCTTAGTGCATGTCCACGTCTCTGTAATTACTTAAGCTACACTGCTCAATACTCAAATATTACGCTAATACTAATCGGGCGAATTAAGCGATATCCGCACCGTCTTTGGTCTGGATACGAAGACGAAATCAGAAGCAACAGCAACAAGCAGAACTGCCCAATTTCGTCGACATTTCCCTCCGCAAAGCCCCCAAATCCCATATCTCACAATGGCTTCCTCTTCTGCTGACCTTGTCTGGGAGATTGTTCGTGAGTTTTGCCCTCGTTGCTTGACTCCGCGGGTCGGATGTTTAGAGGGGTTAAAACTAATTTTTGCGAAATTCTAAAGGCAACAACAACTCCTTCCTTGTGAAGCGCAAGGCCTCCGGCGGTGTTCAGTTCTCCCGTGACAGCCTGAACTTGACAAACAAGAATGCGCGCAAGGTAAGGACTCAAGATTTCCTCTGGTGTGGACAATGGCTAATAAGACTCTTAGTGGGCCGGTTTTGTGAACGACAAGGTACGAACATGACAGATATCACGAGTAAAACGATACGACGAATGAATATGAGGCTCACAATGGAAATTTCAAATAGGCCATTGGTGTCGTTCCCGGCGATAAGGAGGCTGTCAAGGTTCTGAGCAAGAAGACCTCAGAGTCGAACAAGCCCGCTAAGGCCATCACCGAGACCGTTTACAGTGGTGGCAAGTCCGCACGGAAGTTAGTACCCCTTGATCACTTACTACGCGCCTAGAAGATATTTTGCGTATATGGAGAGAAAGACATGTTAATGCGTTTGCTATATAGGACCTACGTTGCTGTTGCCAACCAGGCCGCCAAGAGCAACTACCGTGCCGACCTCCGCGAGGCCGCCGTCGCCCGTGCCTCCGCTATCCGTCACTCCTACAAGAAGCCCAAGGCGTCTCCCGAGCCCAAGCTCCGTGGCTCTAAGGCCAAGAAGGCCTCTGAGTAAAGAAAACCACATGGTATGAGGATTATGAGAGAAAATAAAGGGACACCAGTGTACAGGGCACGGCGAAGCATGGATTTTGAGGCTAGGCTAGGCTAGGTCAACCAGCAGATAGGCATCATATTTGCCTTCGTGCAAACTGGTAGTCATAATCACAAAAGATTCAAGACTACAGACCATTGGTTCCTCACCTCGAACCCCAGCTTATCCATCTGCATATGTGATTGCGGCCTTGCAGACATGTGCTTGAAACTAGGAATAGCATTAACGGATGTGCCGCTATGGCAGTGGTGACATTCATGTGGAGATAGAGGTTCCAACTCGACGGAGTGGGGTGATTTTAGCGTCGAAAAGCAACGCGCTCGCGGCAACGTTTGATGCCACAAACGAGGTTATGGCTACTCAGGCAATCCGAGCCGGCCCGATGTTGATGAACCTCGGGATACTAAGAAGACTAGTCGGTGAATGACGTCGGTGACACCCGGAATTAGTTGGCATTTTCTATACACTCGGCTGTATTGCAAAGTAAACTCCCCTTCTTCCCCCTAAATAATATCGTTGATGATGGCCTAACCACCTCCACGGCAATTTAAGCATCATTTGCAATCGGGTGAGCCTGAGTGGCCCACAAGCTCGGCCGTCACATGTGTGTGCGTTGTACCTCTGTACCTCTGTACCTCCGACTCGGACTGCTACACTACATCCTACCCAAATACATATGTACATATGCATGTAGGTGCCGTAAGCTTCTGATAGCGAATGGAATGAAATGGTATCAGGTACCTGAGCACTACTATAGAAGACGTTACGGCTTGAAACAAACAACCCACCTCGATGGAGTACACCCCAGGTACCTTAGTGCACCTAGACCCCCGGAATAACGCAACAAGTGCATAGAGAACGTGCCACTGGGAGCGGTTTAAGCCTCTCAACTAACCGTAGAGGGATATGGAGGTGCAGCATTACCTTAGGTAGTACTGAGCCGGACGCGCGTGCCAGGGAGGCTAGGGAGGTCTGGGAAGTGTGGGAAGTGCGGGAGGGGTTTCTGGTTTTGGCTATCTAGGCAAGTAAGTCAGTACCTAATGTAACTAATCTAGGACCCGGATCTGACCTGCTGGGCGGTGCTGGGTCAGTGAGTGGGCGGGTGAGTGGATAAGACGATGCGCGAATTGCGGGGGTTATTCAATCGTCGTTCTCACACAACCCCACCACCCACCTCCCTTCTATTCTACTCTTCCCACTCCACACAGAAGTCCAAGCTTCCCTCAAGGTATAAAACATAAAAGGTTCGTAACTCCTCCCTGCTTCCCGTGTCTTGTCTTGAATTTATTTCCAAAGCATCTTCTTCCTTTCAATATAGGTAACATAAAAACGGTCTCTTCTCTCGCGCTCAGCAGGACTCAGGAAGCTACCTGGTTGATTGATTGATTGTTGACCCCGCCATAGCACCCTCAAGCTCTTTACCCCACTTCAAACAAAACAGTCAAGATGGTTAAAGCTGGTAAGTAACCTCAACGAGCCAGCTCTTTACGTGGCTGAAGAGGCCGATTAATATCATGATTGAATAGTTGTTGCCGGCGCCTCTGGCGGTATTGGCCAGGTTAGTAAATCATTTCATTTCGGGCCAACTTTATTGCACAATATAACAGACAGAGATATACCAAGATATGCCGAGAGCTGACAATGGAGATAAACAGCCGCTGTCTCTTCTTCTCAAGCTGAGCCCCCTCGTTGATGAGCTTGCTCTCTACGATGTCGTCAACACTCCCGGTGTTGCTACTGATCTTTCCCACATCTCCTCTACCGCTGTAAGTAAATTGTAGCTCTTGAATCAGCCACCAAAATTGCAATACTCAAACTTCTCCACAGAAAGTTTCGGGCTACTTGCCCAAGGACGACGGCGGAAAGACGGCATTCAAAGATGCCGACATTATTGTCATCCCTGCTGGCATTCCCCGTATGTATTGATCGTCATTGGTTAGTACCCATGAAATCGCTCACACATTCACAGGGAAGCCCGGCATGACCCGTGACGATCTGTTCAAGATCAACGCCGGTATCGTCAAGGGGTTGATCGAGCTTGCTGCTGATGTTGCCCCCAACGCCTTCATCCTCGTCATCTCGAACCCCGTCAACTCCACTGTGCCTATTGCTGCCGAGACTCTTAAGGCCAAGGGCGTCTTCAACCCTAAGAAGCTCTTTGGTGTCACCACCCTCGACATCGTCCGCGCTGAGACTTTCGTCGCCGAGATAGCTGGCAAGAAGACCGGCTCAGAGCTAACCATCCCTGTCATTGGCGGCCACTCCGGAGAGACCATTGTCCCTCTCTTCAGCAAGGCTAGCTCTGGTATTACAATCCCAGACGACAAGTATGATGCTCTCGTCAACCGAGTTCAATTCGGTGGCGATGAAGTTGTTAAGGCTAAGGATGGTGCCGGCTCTGCCACTCTTTCCATGGCTTTCGCTGGTTTCCGGTAGGACTAAATACTCCCCCCTCAATTTTATGGTGGCTGACTTCACGTAGCTTCGCTGAGAAGGTCCTGAAAGCCGCCAAGGGCGAGAAGGGCTTGGTCGAGCCTAGCTTTGTCTACCTGCCAGGTGTTCCCGGAGGTGAGGAGATCAAGGAGGCCACTGGCTTGGACTTCTTCTCCGCTCCCGTTGAGCTCGGTGTAAGATACTCCCCTTTTCCCCTACTGAGCTTACGGCTGACATCATCATCCCTAGCCCAACGGTGTTGAGAAGGTCACCAACCCTCTCACTGGCATCACTGATAAGGAGAAGGCCTTGGTGGATGTCGCCATCAAGGGTCTCAAGGACAACATCGAGAAGGGCATCACTTTTGCCAACACCCCTGCTCAGAAGTAAATCATCCCCCCTCCAATGCTATGATATATGACATGGAATGATCTTGCTGCTGCGTGGCGTAGGATTCGAGCCTCTTGTTTTTGCGCGCGTTTTCTTATGTCCCTGCCTTGTTTAGATGATGGATTACATCTAATCTATATACACCGCGAATCGTCTGCGATTTCGGCCATGATTCCTTTTGGCGTGGTTTGTAGAGAAAGAAAGAACAAAAGAGAGGCAAAGAGAGGCATAAATATAAGACAAGAGACAAAACAGACAGTCACGCGATTGTAAATTACAACACAATTGAGAGATCGGATTTGACTAACGGTTTATCTGTGTTTCAACTTATAGGTTGTGAAGAGGTGAACGAACTACCCCCCCTTCCCAGTGACAGCTGCTGCGCTCCCTGCCGTATCCGAATGTTCAGACAGCTTCTTGTCTCTATCTTACACGCCCTTCTCCTATGCCCGCTATCCTTCCCCCGTTATCGAAGCAAGATCCTTCCTTTTCCCTACGACTCGAATTCCCTGGTGTGGATGGTGGATGGGACGGCGGTATTATTCCCTTTTTTTTTTCCCTTGGAGGTATGATGGGAAAGCAAGGCAAAAGAAATCGTGCGCGGATTACGGACACATACACATACACATGATGAGGATGGAGGAAAACGAGTAAATATTTATCATCATCATCATATTGTAAATAAATACGACCAGTTTCTTGGTAGACAGGTTGGAAGAATAGATGAGGGTATGAGGGAAGAGAGGGAGCGAGAGAAATAGAACGTGCATTATATAATTCATCTCATCGTTCAATTCATTATCATCTTAGATAAATATCTAATTATGTCCTCAACGCCGACTTTTCTGCTCTAGACGGCTTGGGTACTATTCACTGCCCCGGTATCTTGTTCTCATTATCTATCGTGCTGGAGACGAATTTTTTGTACCCGGCGGTTAGCTCTCGGGCTTAAAAACCTTATATCTCTTTTCTAGTTGGCAGTGTGCGCCTTGTTTCCTCTTTTGGCTTCACATTGCTTTATCCTTTTTTTAGGACTGCCGGGAGTTGGCTTGGATATTTATGGTTGACTATCTTGACAGCTCATGTGGATTTCAAGCTTCCCATCTTTGAGCCGAATTGAGGTTCAATCTCCGATTGAGTGTCTAGTTAAAATTTTTTTCTTTCGAAGGCTTCTTTTTTTACTACTGCTAATGCCTACTTGGGAGCTGCTGGTGTAGTCTTGATCTGGAAGACGGCACCTGGTAACTCGCTTGTCTCGGCCTGTACTGTGGCGCTGATACCCATGGCGGCCAAGGCACCGCGGATGATCCCGCAAGGGAACCAGAGGAACTGTTTTGACATCTATCGTTAGATATATTTTCGGTAGATAAGAGTGGGAAGGGTGAGGGATGTAAAAATAAGAAAGTGGTGGGGAAAATAGGAGAGAAAGGGAACATACGGGTTGCGCCCGCGCGACGGCTTGGCCTCCGGCCTCGGTGCTCATGCGCGACAGTGGCCGGAACGCGTGGTCTGTTAGCACGTAGACGCCACGGTGGTTCGTCTTTAAGTTGTCAACTTGCTTTTTGAAGACAAGCATCCAGAGATCCTTGCACACGAACTTGATAGCATCTAGTGTGTCCGTGAAGCGCGGGCGATCGCGGGAGAAGCTGTGGGCCCGGAATTTGCTATTAGCATAGGAAGTGAAGATGGGGTTGAGAGTCGCGCAGGGAGAGAGCAGTGTATGCGGGTAGAATCGGGGAGGGCAAAAAAAGAAAAAGGGGTGTGCAAAGCCATACCGCTCAACAAGTCCCAACCCAACACGATACCCCAGGCCATCGAGGCGGAAAAAGACAGCTTCCCTCTCCTCATCCTCATCTAATTTGCTTTTTCTTCCTGTCGCTGACGATGCTCCGAGCGCCGTACTTATCGTGCCGGCCGATGTACTGACGGACCTAATTTCTTCATTATTCTTACTACCACTGCCATTGCCGCTACCAGTATCGTCGCTCGCCTCCTCTAGCTCGTTCGCAATCCGGTATGCCATAGGCACGAGCTCGATGAGTAGGAAGTCGAGACATGAGGTCCCTACAAACGTTGCTGTAGGGTCCGAGGCGTTATACGGTGGTAATGGTTGGTCGAAGGACGACATCTTGTTGTTATGTTATTTTGTTTTCGGGCGACCTAACGAGTGCGATTCTATCGCCGACTCTTCTTGTGGTTCGTTTCGTTCCCCCTTTCCCTTTCCACTGGCTTTCTTTCCTCGCCAATCAACCGCTAAGTGTCAATTGATTTGAGCTTCCTTTCCGTCTAAGTGCCGACAAAAGGCAAAATCGTACTCTATGAAGCCGGTATAGTTGGTCGCAATAGTGATCTAACACTACGTATGTGAATGCGTAGGTGCGACGGAGATGGATAAATGGGTGCCCTCGGGCTCTTGGCGAGCCAATACGAAGGCTTTTCTATGGCTCTGTTTCTTTTCTTTGTCGCCCCAGTGCCTGAAGAATGAAGAATTTGGTGGTGTTTACAAATAGTTGCAGTCTCCAAGGTTGAAGGCCGATGCAGTTAGAGCTCGAGGTAGGTTGCAGGGCTGAAGCTCTGGGGGATGCAGGTGATTGATAGAGACATGGGGGTTGACTCGGGAGCTACGAAGTGGATGCGGCTTATCGATTGGTCTGCCACCCCTGTATTACCTTAGGTCCGCCCCGCCCTCAGTTTATAGTACATACCTACCTAGGTACCTTGGTAGACTTATCGATAAAGACAACCAAAATTCGGGACCTATCATAGAGGAGGTACCCAAATGCCCAGTCAGCGTCAATCTTAGATCGCGAATTAGATATTCTAGAGGAATGCGAATAGCAATCGCAGCACCATGTCGAGGACAAATCTCATAAGGCCAATACGGCTGGCCTTGTCACGGCCGATCGTATGTCTCACAATGCAGAACCCGAAATTGGTAGCTAACACATATCAGGTTGGACAATCTCGACATGGTCTCCCGGTATTAATGAGCACACGTTCACAAACTTCAGTGTGAGTTGAGCCCATTGTGCTCTACATACCCTATTTTTATTTTATTTTATTTTTTTTTCAATAGAGAACTAACTCGGGATTTTAGATCTAATCCGAAAGCCGGGCCAGTTCAGTTGACGTGGGTACACTTGTGCCGAGTCTCTTGCGATGGAAGATACTTATGTAACATTCCAGAAATGAGCTTCCTGATCCCGCCGAAGAGAGGGATATCCGATTACCTCGATCTGTACAGGCCCTCTACCTCCAGCCACTCCGACGCGAAACCGAATATGGTGTCCCCTCGTGCGATCTTCAACTTCGATCGTTCAGCATCCCCAACCTCGAATTCTTCTGCGACTTTGCCCTACGTGCAGCCTACTACCTCAACCTCCCCACCTTCGGGCCGGTACCATTACCCAAGATCACAGAGAGATGGACGGTACCGAGATCACACTTTATCTTCAAGAAGTCGCAGGAGAACTTTGAGCGTATCACGAGGAGGAGATTAATTCAGATCAGGGATGGACACCCGGAAACAGTGCAAGTATGGCTTGCATTTCTACAGAAGCACGCCTACTATGGTATCGGTATGAAGGCCAACATGTGGGAATATTCTCCCCTTGGTAAGTGATACCACGGAAGCTTTTATGCTGCCTTGACAGGTAAATTGCCTAACAGTCTCCTAGATACTAGCAAGCAGATGGATTCAGAGTTACCGTCAATGCAGAAATCAATTGACGAGAAGATGGAACTGCTAGGGCAAAGTAAGGTTTTAGGCACAGTTGAAAAGGTTAAGGAGTTGTTAGAGAGCGAGAGATTCAAGCATACTGCATAAAAGGGGGCGGGAAGAATAAGGCAACCCAGCCAAAACCGAGCAGCCGGGGCTTAGTCGCCTCATTAAGAGTAACTGAGGGCATAGCGCCGACCAGCTCGTTTTCTGCATTTAGCTTCTTTTAATTCGGACGGGTTCGGGTCCGGTGAGTTAAGATCCCAAATCAGTGAGTAGCCAAGAGGACAACGGATGGGGAAATGAGGTGCAGACGATATGACGTGTGTAAACTAAATGGGGCTGGCTGTAGAACAATCAGTGTATATCAATTAGATTCTATATAAGGAGTCCATGTATATCCTTCCACCTAAACAATTGAACTGAGCGATTAAAGACATCTCTCTAAGCACAAAACACAAGGGGTTATCGGCCATTCGACCTTTGGAGTCGCGGGTTGAATATGACTACCTAACTAAGATTCCGCCGAGTGGCCCGAGCTTCAGCTCATCCTAAACCTTGGAAATCTTCAACCTTTTACATCGTTATTGTGGAATCGCATTGAATAAGTAAATTACCGTACCAAACTCGTGAGAAGCAAAGAAGGCACTATTATAATCTAGTAAGTTGATCTTTTGAATCATATAGCTGTCTCACAACTTAACGCGCAGCACAGATGAAAAAGTCTCGATACTAAGGTCCGATCAATTGCTAGAGTATATCTATTTTATTTGGATATAGATATAAATGCTGCCGATAGTGCGCACGTGCTGCAGACGGCTGTCAGTCCCAGCGACACCACGCTTGCTCACACCGGCGTATAAACGGGGAATATCAAGTCCCAGTGCAGGCAACCAGCACGACGACCATGCTGTGATATTCTCGGGCATCCAGCCGACGGGCATCCCACACCTGGGGAACTACTTCGGCGCCATGCGACAATGGAAGCGTCTGCAGGACATAGCGGGCGATGAAGACAAGTTACTTTTCTCCATTGTCGATCTCCACGCTATCACGATGCCGCAGGACGCCGAGGCCCTTAGAAACCGTAGGAGAGAGATGCTGGCTGCCTTACTAGCCATTGGGTTGGATCCCGAGAAGTCGACCCTTTTTTACCAGTCATCGGTGTGTGATCACTCTACCATATTATGTAGTATATTATATCTCTTATCATCTAACATATTCATACTGGTATGGGTAGGTTATGCAACACACCGAGCTGATGTGGATATTAAGCTGCACAGCATCGATGGGATATCTAAGCCGGATGACGCAGTACAAGGTTAGCTACAACCCGATTATACCCCCAGCCTTCTCTGTATCCTCGGCCCCTGAGCGCAAATGCCGTACTGACTCAACTTCTAGAGCAAACTCATGGCTGCGAACAAAGCAGGCGATCTAGATGAGGCAATATCCTCGAAGTTAAAGCTTGGCCTGTTCTCCTACCCTGTTCTACAGGCTGCTGACATCCTCGTCCACCGTGCTACACACGTGCCTGTTGGTGACGACCAGAAACAGCACTTAGAGTTCGCTAGGGAGTGTGTGATCAACTTCAATCATACATACAACAAAAAATTGCTCGTCTTGCCTGAGACCCTAACAGGTATGTCTCTCCGTAGTAGCCGTCACAATCACTGCCTTTATCTCCTTCCTTGCCTCGCTCCCCTCCTTTAGTTTCTTAGCGCATAGTGCCCATCCTAACTATAAAACTATTAGCTCCATCACCACGCGTCATGTCGCTCCGGGATCCTTACCAAAAGATGTCAAAATCATCGCCTAATGAACGGTCCCGGATTCTCATCACGTCAACACCCGAAGAGATCAGACAGCGGATCATGAGCGCTGTGACGGACAGTATAAACATGGTAACTTACGAACGAGAGGATCGGCCCGGGGTGGCAAATCTTATAGAACTCATCGTGCAATGCAGCTCCGAGCCAACGACACCCGAAGACGTTGCCGACTCATTTATGGGTGCCAATCTCGGCGACCTCAAGGCCTTCTGCGCCGACGCCGTGATCGCTGAGCTAAGCGGCATCCGTGAGCGGTATGCTGAATATCTCATGCACCAGAACGGCAAATATTTGGACGATATCGAGGCCGCGGGCGCCGAGGTCGCACGGCGGAACGCCGAGGAGACTATGAGGCTTGTGCGAGATGCGGTGGGATTAAGACGACCTCAAGCATCTCCCGACTCTAGTTTTTCGTCCTTCATGTAAAACAAAATGCGTATTTTATTATGTAGATTAAGTTTGTTCAAAGAATTCCCTTCTGATTAAGAACATGGGAGGTAATCTCTTTCAAAACATATTCCGACCTCCCCTCCTACATACGACGTTCAGTATATATTAGGCTAGAATAGGAAGCACATCAATATACTTAAGATACCTCATACACCATGGTAGTCACTTTCCTCTGTGTACGCACGTACGCGGCCAGGCAAATAGTCCCAATTAGGTATATCATATCCAACGTCTATCGTACAGAAAATACACTTGGTGTTCTATAGTCTATAACAAGCTAACCTTTTTTTGCCATCCAGATGCACCTAAAACCTTGAAATGTCTCGCCCAAAAAGCCACGACATAAACCAATACACCGGTACCATGATTTTGTTTCGTATGCTCATGCTCTTAGTAAGGTACTAGAATACACGGAGTCAGTACATGCCATTTTAAGCGTAGTCTGTATAATATGTGGGAAAGTTTCCACAGCATGAATTGGGCCCGAAAAAAAGACCTCTTTCTAAAAGTCGCCAAAAAAATAAGAAACTGGTTCCGGGAAATACTTACCGCTGTCCGCCAAAGGAACCAAGCTGCTCTACCCGTAAGCTCATCTGCGCTACTCTGATGTATGGCCCTCCAGCCGCCCAAATATGTCATCACGCCCCAGTTACGGAACCTGAAGGGCGTAGTTTCCAGATCACCCTTATTAAGGCGCTTCGCGAGGTACGTTGCCTGCTGACTCGCGACTTGAGCCGTGGCGGGATATCGCTGCTCCGCGACCACCGTACAGTCCCCGATACTGTAGACGTCCGGCAGAATCTGTTCCTGACCACCGGGCTTCGGCACGATCCTAACACGCAAGTGATCGTCGGTAACGAGCCCGCCCGTCTTCGGGTCTTTTTGCAACTGAACTTCTCCTTTAGAGCTGGCCTCCTTAATACCTGAGACGGCTTTCGCCTCGAGTTTCTCAATCAGCGGGTTCAACATGAGCCCGGTGCTCCACACTACGATGCCAGCGCCGACTTCCTCGTCTCCGTATTCCTGAAACTTCAACTTGAGGCATCCGGCACAGATATCATCGGGCCGGATGCGCGTTAGGTGGTGTTCAGTCTTCACGGCTATGCGCTCGCGTTTAAACGTGTCCATGGCGTATTGAGCTAGCTTCTGGTCGAACATCGGCAGCACCTTCGGGGCCACGTCGTACACGGTGATCTTGACGAACTGTACTAGCGCCGGGTAAGTCTTGCGCAAATTCTCCTGGACGAGGTCGTGTAATTCGGCCGCGAACTCGATACCCGTCGGCCCACCGCCCACGACGGCGAAATGTAGGAGTTTCCGCCTTTCTTCGTCCGTCGTGATAGGCAGAGACGCCTTCTCGAACAACTGCAAAATTTTCATCCGAATCTTGCGCGCATCTCCGACATTACGGAGGAAATTAGCGTGCTCCTTCACGCCCTCGATGCCGAACGTCTGGGCGTACGCGCCGACACCGATGACGAGTTTATCGTAGGATATGTCGAACATGGGGCCCTTCAACATCTCGCTCACATCTTGACGCGGGGATAGCTGTGGTCTCGTCACCGCGGTCAGGTCATCCGATGTGTTTGCCTCGACCCGAACCACTTTGCGCGCGAAGTCTATGTCGTCCGCCCAACCCTGGTGATACTGGTCGAGACCCAGCCTTCTGACGGACTCAATGACGGCGCGGAACTCGAGCGTCCCTACGGCAGTGCCCGCTAGCAAGGGCGTGAATACGAAGTATGAGCGAGGGGAGATCATGATTCGCTCATATTTTCGCGGATCTAATGTACGGGCAAAGGCGTACCCGGCCCAGCCTGAGCCTAATATCACGACACGTTCCTTTCGACCTGGGGGGCTATTAGAACAGGGGATTGATTTTATCTCTTCTCAAATAATTCCGAGGATGTATCAATATACCTGGTTTGTCATCCGTGGCTATCGTGGTGGCTTTGGTTATGGTGCTCGCCATCCGTAGTCCCCTAGCTACCCGCCATACTTCACGTGTAGAATAACTCGTTAGAGCCTGTCGAGGGGCCTGTGTAGTTAGTGTTCTCGTAGAAACAAAACATGTTGCTCTCGTGATGCTCTGCACAGGGAGAGTCGTCGTCATGCCGTCAAGTTTTGGACGATTCAAAGACTTAATACACCTGATATAGATCAATCATTCAATCCAGATGTGTTTTTTTCCTTCTTATTCTATATAATAGCGCACTACTAGAAGATCCATTGCTATGGCCACATTAGATAATCTGTGCTACTATCCCCAATACATATGCCTATCGATTGGTATTCTCCTATGTGAGTCAACATGACGTCAAATTGACGAAAAATACTCGGGCCGGCCCTGCTCTAACGCTGTAGTTTGTAGTTAGCTGGTTTGCGCTATAATCCGGTAGTGCAGGACTGTGCGATCTCGTGCCCAAGGCTTTTCTCGTGATCATTCATCAATTTATTCCCGTTTCCCGTAAGACGATATCCGGTCCAATCTATTCGCTGAGCCGACTTATCTCCCAGCACTCGGGACCGCCGGATTAGTCCTTGACTCGAGGCTTGCAATTCTAATTTCGGATGGGCGAGATGAATGACCCGCCGGCCCCCCTTTTTATCTTTTGTATCGTTTATCAACTTTTTTTTCTTCTTCTTCTTCTTCTTCTTCTTCAAAAAAGGAATAAAAACAAAAGGGGTTAAATCCACGGAATTGACCCGATGGCATGGTTACAATTGTGAGGTAGAAGGTATCCTTATGTGCTTACAGTGTACTTCGGCATGTACATTACAGATATGCCTGCAAGAGACCAACTTTAGTGGCCATGTGAATCGATCTCCAGGGATAATGGCTTCGTTTCTCATTATTCTTCCTGTACACATAGCTATACTATCTATCATGGTGCAATGTTTGACGAGTGCGTACCAGCAAACGACAGCATGTATTGGAGATCTGGTGGGTTAGGAACAAGCCGACTCCCCCGCACCGCTTACCTAGGCTATTCTCCGACTCTCCAATATAATATGATAATGATAGTTATAACTCTAATCCACTTATATAGATAATGTTACCTTAAAGTACCAATATAATATTTCCCGATGATGACCACAGAAGTCGACGTCTTGATAATTGGTGGCGGCTCAGCCGGCCTTTGTGCCGGCGTTTGGCTGGCCCGCAATGGCATCTCTTACCGGATTCTAGAGCGCCGACCCGGCAGGATGGCCCATGGCCAGGCCGATGGAGTGCAGGTCCGAACTGTCGAGGTTTTCGAGAGTTTCGGCATCTCGGAAGAACTCCTAAAAGAGGCATACCACGCACTCGAAGACACCTTTTGGTCTCCGGTTGATCCGGATTCTAACGAGGATGCAGGCGGCCTACAGCAGCAGGCAATAGACGGGGTAACGGGGAAGAGGGGTATCCAACGCACACATTCTACTCCAGACACGGAGGCGGGCTTGAGCCACCTCCCGCATGTCATCCTTAACCAGGCACGCATTAATGCGCTCTTAACGGACCAGATGGTGCGGGCGTCCGGGGCTGCGAACATCGAGTATGATTGTCATGTTCAGGATGTAGTGATCGATAGGAGTCGTGTGGACGACCCCGACGCACATTGCGTCACTGTCACTGCTACGAAGGATGGTAGCGCGGAGCAAGTATTATACAAGGCTAAATACGTGCTGGTAGGGGATTCCTTTGCGCTTTTCTCCCTTCTTCCCGGTACACTCTCCCAATGGACTATATCTTGCACTATCAAACTATTTAACACTCTTTAAAGGGCAGCGATGGAGCACATAGTCAAGTCCGAAAGTCCCTGGGTTTCAAAATGGTGGGCGACACCAGCGATGAGGGTGAGTCGATTCCAATAGCTTTCTTCGATTTTCCGCCTTATACTCTACTCCGATAGTTCATTGGGAGTCGTAAAGTTCATAATTGGAATGTTTTATATATCCCTTTAAAGCATTACATATTCCTTATACCCTATAAGGTCCCTTGCTAACCTCTAACATCGAAGTCTGGGGTGTGATGGATATATACCCGAAGACCAACTTCCCAGACATTCGAAAGAAGGTTATCATCAGGTCGACATCGGGAAATCTTCTCATCATACCCCGAGAAGGAGATTCCATGGTGCGAATGTACATCAATCTTTCCGGCGGTGCCGCGGCAGCCAAAGACGTAACACTAGCCCAACTACACCAGAAAGCTCAGCAAATCTTCCAACCTTACACTATGGAGTTCCCCGAGACGGTCTGGTGGTCCGCGTACGTGATCGGTCAGCGCCGTAAGTAGATCTCACGGCTATTTTCTTCCTGTTCTACCTATCTCTCGAGGAAAACAAATCCCGTTTAAGTTAGAATGATGTCCTGGAGTTTTCCACGCTTTCAAAAAGTTTAATGTTGACGTCGCCAATCTCGGGAGTTGTAGTCGCGGACGAATTCCACGCACATTACCGAGTATTCCTCAGCGGAGACGCTTGCCATACTCACTCGCCAAAGGCAGGACAGGTTAGTAGTCTAGGGTCCCTTATTACCCCTTGTCATGATAATCGGGAGCATTGGTTGCTTATTCTACTGCTATTATTCCTACGATTTCCCAGGAGCCCTTGATACCACTGGCCGTAAAGGGAAATTACCGACTAAGTTTCTAAACAGGGCATGAACGTATCGCTACAGGATGGCTACAACATCGGGTGGAAGCTGGCAGCGGTGCTGCGGAAGCAAGCATCACCCGAGCTCCTCGAGACATACGTACTTGAGCGTCAGAAGACAGCTGCGGATCTAATCGAATTTGATCGCTACTGGTCGAAGCTGTTTTCCACCGACAAGCAGGGGGGCGGCATTACGCCTGAGGTATTCATCAAAGCAGCTTATTACACAGCAGGTCTAGCAACTCAATATACAAACTCGATAATCACGGCCACCACCGGGAGCCAAGCGTCGCTGGCTACGAAGTTGACTGTTGGCATGCGCTTTCCGAGCACTCTGGTTATCCGGGTCGGCGATGCGAGACAGATGTGGTTGACTAGGGCTTTACCTGCCGACTCGCGGTGGCATCTCGTGGTGTTCGGAGGTGATATACAAGATGCTGGTGCTGCTCAACGATTGCAAAAGGTTCGTCATGTCATTTTCGTAATAATGGTACTCTGGGCCAAGTTAACTCACCAATATCAGCTCGCGTTGAATTTAGAGGGACTTGTCCGTGCCTTTACGCCCTCCGAATCCGACATAGATAGTGTTTTCAACATCATCCTCGTATTAACATCCCTGCGTGCAAATGTCGACCTCGAAATGATTCCTGAAATATTTACACCTATCTCGGGCAAGTGGAAATTGAACAGTAAGATTACCATCGCACCGCCCGAGGGAGAAGTTGCTAACTAGTCATCTCTACTGAAGATATTTTAAAAGTTTTCGTCGATGATGAAGGCTTTGACAAGACGCATGGGCACTCATACGAGGCATACGGTATAGCACCGAGCCGAGGGGCTCTCGTCGTCGTACGGCCCGATCAGTGTACGTGCAGCAACATGATTAACCTCGGAAACAAGTGCTGACAGTGGATTAGACATTTCTCGAATCGACCCCTTGGGTGATATTCAGGACGTCGATTCATTCTTCGGCGGGTTTCTGAAGCGACTCAATCCGTAACATTAGTAACCAATGTCTCAGGCGTAAAACCTGAATTAACACGTCTGTAAAGAGTTGCGGATGACTTGGTCATTGATCTTGTGCCCATTTTTAAATTGTGGTATCGCCATATATACATTACTAACATGAATAAAGTATCATGTGAAATTAAGTGTTGACCTCCGCGAACCATGTTCTTAGTAATCCTGCCAACGCGCCAGGAAGGTCCTCAAGATTATGTACAACCAGGTAGTACTGGAAAGGAAACGTGTCAAGATAGTACTCTGTCCTGATCTCATCGTTGCCTAAGAACTTGACTTTCTTGAGTTTCAATACGCTTTGCTCCTTCTTCTTTGTAGTATCATCCATGATGATGAATACGATCATAATGCGCTCTTCCATTGCCTCACGAAGGAGAACCTGGATTTCGTCATGCTCCGAAGAAGGAGTGAGGCCATCGGAGAGGATGAGAGCTAGTTGCCAAAGGTCTTCTGAGCCTCGGCTCGTACTTTGCTGCCGGGCCAACCGGAAACGCTCAATTATCTGGCGGACAAGGAATTGGATGTTCGTGTAATCTTGCTGGAACGCAAATCGCTGCAACACCTTGGCACCGGCGTCGTGGGAGGCAAATGGTTCTGAGAATTCATGGGCAGTGAAAACATTTGCGCCAAAGCCTACGACACCAATCTCACCAACTTCAAGCATCGTTAGAGCTCGGGACACCATAACGAGGGATTCAAGGGCAAGTTCGCCGGAATTAGATTCACCCATACTCTTGCTGTCATCAACGCAAAGCAAGATTTGGTATGAACGTTTGGTCGGGATTGCCCTCCGCATCCAGATCTTATCTCTTTTATAACTGGAAGCAATGTATGGAATAATCCGCTTGATGTTGAGACGCTTACCAGTTCTATAAGAACCAGACAGCTTTGTTGACTGAGAAGGTGTTAAGATAAGTCGAAGTTGTGAAGTTAGAGACAGTGAAAGTGGATGTGTTTTGCTCTGAAAGCTTGCCCACTGTTGCATCGACTCTTCATAATCTCTCAACTGCAGCTCTGACTCTAAGTGGGTAGATGATAGCTGCGTAGATGTCTCCTTTATGGTTTCTTCAAATTCTTCCGAGATTGGCGCTCCATTCGCAGGTGGTGTTATCTCTCGGTTGTAGTTACCTTGGTGCGTAGTCACACCAGCGTCTCGTTCTTCTCGTTGCTCGTCCCGTTCCGTTTGTTGCTCTTCAACCTTTGGTGTGTCCCTCTTGTCGACATTATTCTCATCCTGGTTATCGATATCTTCGGGCAAGACTCGGTTGTTGGGAGGCTGATCCTCATCATCATCAATTGCCATGGCGTCATCAATCGGTTGAGTCTGCTCTTCTGTGGCAGTACCCATTGCTTGTGTGTCTGCGGCAGTTTCGTCGTTCTCCAAATGTTGGAACTCTTGGATCTTCGTGTCATGATCGGTATGTGGTTGTTGTTGAGTTTGATTTTCTTGAGCCGCTTTGATTTCCCGTTGCTGTTTATGCCACTTCTCTAAAGCATCCCCGAGAGCCTTGAAAGGGTGGTTTTCAGTGGATTCTATAGCATCACTGGGGTCGGTTTCCTTCGGGAGATCCTGAGATTGAGATAAGCTTCCTTTCTGGCCTTCAGATTTGTCTTGGTCAGATGCATCTTCGCCCTCCCGACCAGCCTCTCTCTGGGCGGTAGAATCCTGAAGATTGTCGTGGTGTTCGCCTTGATCGACATCTTGATCTTGCCCGCCACCCGTTGCATCGCTTGGAACAACGTGGTCGTTGTTTGCATTAGAATCATCTTTGGACACTTCTTCTGCCTTGTCTTTTTCCTCTGGAGCTTCTCCTTCATTTTCGTGGATCTCATCGTCATCCTGGGCCTGGCCGTTATCGTCCACCGCCCCCTCGTCGACCTCGTCGTCTTTGTCGTCCTCTACTGGTCCTATATCCATTTGCATCTCCTCGTCATGATCTTCCTGATCACTTAATTCTTGCTCTTCTTTTTCTTTTTGGTCTATGTCTGACAATTCATCTAGATCATCATCGCTGATTGACGAAAGAGACTCATTATCTTTTCCATCGATTTCCATGTTGTCTGGCAGCGCAAGAGTCTCCTGATCTTGGACGTTAGGGTCTTGCTGGTTAGGTTCCTCATGGTGTTGAACATCCTCCTCCATTTCTACGCCAGCTTCTTCGTCCTCATCTTCACCACCTTGTTCACCTTCCTCTGGTTGGAGGTCCGGTGCTTCAGGTTGCTCGCCAGCAGCGGTTTCTTCATCTTTCTTCTTTTGTCCCTTTGGCTTGTCGCCCTTTTGGTCTTTGTCCGCGTCATCTTCGTTTTCACCATCCCACATCTTCTCATCAACGGCTGTTGGGTCTAAGTCATCTACATCGCCGCGCTCTTCATCTATTTCGTCCTTGTCCTCGCTGTCATCAGGGTTCGACTTATTCTCATCTTCCTCCTCGCCATCGACACTATTAGTATCCCCTTCTAGGTCTTCATCGGCCATGTCAACGGCGTCCTTCTCGTCTTCCATGTCCTGATTCGGTTCAGCATTCTTCTCTTGAGCAAGTTCGGATAGATCTTCGTCAGGCTGTATGTCTTTGCTTATATCTTCTGCACCCTCGCCTTCTCCAAGTCCGGTGCCACTCTCGAGATTATCGCTCTGTCCAGTTGTTTCTTCAGATTTCTCTTGCGGTGTACAGAAACCTTGAGATGCAAGCTGAGTAAAGTGCTTACTTAATGTGAAGCCCAATTTACATGTTATTTGGTGGCCATTTGCGGATGTTTGGATTAAGTGGCTGCAGATGCTCCCATATTGATGCATAATAGGCGAAATGGTAGCCATGAGAGATGGCGCTAAGGTTCTGACAATCGGGTCGTTCCAATCAATTTGTTTGGAAATGTCGAGGGTCTCGCGAATGCTCTTCTTGATCTGAGGCATACGAAGGGCCCGAATTGACACTGCTAGTTGCTTGCTATGCCCAAGCAACCAATTAGCCTCCTCGGGTGAGCTAAGTACTCCGGACATAGTCTTATTGAATTGCTCCATAGCGACGAGTATACTGTCACAGAGTTTCTTGATACTTTGGGCCAAAATATCAACGTTTTGATTGTCAGGCTCCAACACACTGCTTGATTCTTCCGGAATAACAGCCCAATGCTGGATTTTCTCTAGTAAAAAGGCTAGATCTGGTCGTTCTTGGCAAGCATCATTCAGGCTATCATAGAATTCATGGAAGGATGAGTCTATATCCTGCGCAACTCGTTTGTGTTCTGCAGTGATCAAGCTGGCGGGGAGTGACGGGAGTGAGTCTAACCTGGTTGACAGAGACATAATCCTCTCTCTCCAGAGACAAAGAAGATTAAGTACCTTATGGTTGTCAAGATCGCCGAATTTTGCGTGTACCTCAACGAGCTGTACACCAACGCTCAAAATTGCAGCAAGCCAGGTAGGGGACGTTTGGTAGTTGCTGGTGATCTTCCCGACCTCGACGACGCTCCCGTCCTTCATCTTTGCTAGTAACTGCAGTGAATTCGAATATTCTTCTAGCGCTGTGAGGTCTTTAATTGCTGCTTGAAGCTCATCTCTCTGACGTAAAATATTATGTATAATGCCCTCGAGCAGCCCAATACTTCTCGTAACCTCTGCGGCGGTCAAGTCTTCGGAGTGGTTTTGAGCTGTGCTTCGGAAGCGTGGTGCTAAATCTAACATTCTGTGGAAGTAATAGTCTATACTCTTGAGCCCACCCAAACTACTATCTGTCAGAGGAGCTGTCGACACAAACACCGTGGAAAGCGAGTTCTGTCTGGCGAGCGCATTGAGACCAAGGTTGTATTGGAATCCCATTTGTCTAACCGATTTCAATGTCTCGGCGAAGAGCTTTCTTTTGCGTGATTTCAGGTGCTTGACAAGTTCCTTATTCTCGTCATTGAGAATAGAAGGCGTTTCTTTGCGCAGCTCACTCATTTGTGTATCCAAGTCTGATAAGAAATCGCCAACGATCCCTACTGTATCGATGGTAGACACCGGTACGTGACTAAGTTTGCTCATGATTTGAACGGTACGCTGCACGTTAGCTAATCGTTTGTATTTATCCGCCCAACCTAGGATGGCTTTGTTGCACAGTTCGAGAGCGCCTGTATCGATTGAAAGCTGGGCATGAAAGGCGTTCGAGACAGGCATTTCCTCCTGACTTGCGTCAGGCAAACCTTGGTCTATGACTGATTTCGTAGGTTGGTTGAGCACGTCGCGAAACTTTCGGACGATCCTGAATAGCTTTTGATGAGACTTTCGGGCGCTCTCTCTTAATGCGACAATGTTCGTGTCTTTCCAGCTTGCTAGAAGTACAACGTCTTTCATCTGTTTTTCGATCGGTGCTCGACCGCCACGTATCAGTTCTTCGACCGGTTTTTCGTAACGAGTGTAAAAGTCGATGAAATTACGCAAGCTATCACGGATCATAGCCAACACCGGAAATTCTGAGACAAGAAGCGTGAGTTGAACGTGTAATTGTTTCAAAAGACTAAGCCGACCAGCAAACTGGCCAACTGGTGCCAACGAGAAATAACTCTCGAGTTCCTTCATTAAACTCAGAGTATGGCTTTGGATTTCGTCGGTAGCTTGGGGGAGGCTCATTGCTCCAGCAATAATAGCCTGATATGCGATAAACCACCATGAGTTTGCGTCGTCGTTGCACTTTGCGATTTCCATATCAAATAGTCTGTTCCACGTTGAGAGCTCTAGGCGCCGCCAGGAGACAAGCATATCGGTCAGGAGGGTATAGAGAGGTAAAACACCGTAGGCTTTGCTTGCCCACCCCCCGAATTGCCATTCATACACAAAGGCATGGAGGTGTTCAACCCTTGGAATGAGTTTTGCAAGGGGATCGGCGTGGCCGAGCTCGAATATTGTGTCGCAAGCCAACACAACATCGGCAAGAGGTTGCAGATGACCAATCTCATCGACACGTTGGAGCTGACGAAACCGTGCACGGATATCTCTGACTAGATTGACTAGCTTACGAGCCTCGACAAGATTTGGATCGGTGTAGAAATTGAAATTGGCGGGCGTAGTGCTTGCGAGGTTTCCCATCTCCGCCTCTAGGGTCATGAAGGTTGCCGAGAGCAAATCTCTGTCTGTGATAACATCGCCGATAGTCTGACAGACCTTGCCTGCGGCATGTCTTATAAGGGTTCTTAGGCTTTCTGGTGCGCTTTGGGGAGTTAAGAAGATCGCCTTATGCGTTTGGGCCAATTTAATGGCCATCTCCCGAGCGTTGTTGATTTTGGTATGTTCAGGCAGGTCTTGGTTTCCCTTTTCGTCGCCGAAGCCTGGAAAGAGCTCATTAAAGGCTGCCTGCTCTGCTGCTTCTTCTTCGTCATGCCCGCCTTTGTAACGAAAGAGGCTGTTCTTGACTTCCTCTGCCTTTCTGTCTGCTTCGAGCTTTTGTGTCCATTGGCCATAGAACACATGAATAGCTTCGAAAATTGGTTGCTGGATGCGAGTGATACCTTGCAGACCTTCAACGCTTCTAACTGACACTGCGTATTCCAAGAACTCTGATCCTAGAGACGCGATTGGTTGTGGAATAGAGGCCCTCGGCTTACCACCAAGAAAGGGTATCAGACCCAAAAGCTTTGTCAATGGAAATTCCTGACGTGCTGAATGTACCTTCGCATCTTTGCACAGGGACAGACCAATATTCAGGCAGTGGAGGATATTAACTGTTGGTAGCGTAATATCCTCGTATGCACGGAAGTTCTGTATTAGTCTAGAACTGATCCTTGATACATTTTCGTAGATCACTTGAAGCTCTTGTGTGGCTGTGTCGACGCCAAGAAAATGCTGAGATAGGATGGCATTAAGATCCGGGCTTATGAGGATGTTGAGGATATTATTAAACTCTGCTTGAATCTTAGCGAGCGCGGAGGTTTGTGGCCGGTATGCGACTTGAACTGTAGTTGGCCGCGCTCCGATAGACGAGATATCCTCCTTGATGATTTCGGAACGTAGACTTGTTAACTGGCCAGTCTGAAATTTATCATAATCTTCTACAGCCTGCAGTTGATTCTTTAGGTTTTCGAATAGCTCGTCATAACTCTTAAGTTCAACTAGAGGACGGAGCTGTGGATCAAAGGTTTTGTCGGGGACGTATAGCTTGATCAAGGCAACAGAGAACTGGACCCAGGCGTTTGCTAAGTAGTTACATTCTGTAAACCCGCTAGCTTCATGTGAGATCAAGGACACAAACGCAGCGACAAAATGCTTGTTCACGATGCCGGAGGGACCGTCGAGACGGCCACTAATTGACTGAGATAGAAACTTGTCAATTTTGACTGATAAGCCTTCTTTCGTAAACCCGATAAATTCAAGTATGGAGTCGTTGGTCAGATTTCTCCGAGCTGTTGTAAATAGCTCAACTAATTGAGAATCACAGACAGGTAAGATATCTAGCATCAAATGCCATAGAGCCCCGTTAAACTTCTTCGAACAGTTGATAGTGAGTGAAGTTGAATGCCGACTAATCTCCCTTGCTAGAAGGGGCAGTTCTGTTTCTAGTGACATGAGACGGCTTAGAGGTGCTGAGTGAGCACTGCTAAGCTTCGGTAGAACCTTAGCTGACAGGCTTTCCCTCCATTGCGGCGACTGTTGATCACCCTGGACGAGTGCCTCTAACATTTGTAACGATTTGGAAGTCTCAGTCGCGCTGTTAAGACGTAAGAGTGTGATTAGTGATGTGTCCGACAAAGAGACAATCTCGTTTACCACGGGTAGATATTCGCCTTGCCCACAAATGTAGTCAACAGTGGTAAGTTGTCTAATAGCTTCAAACTCGGTGGCCAGGAAGGGGGGAGCAAATGCACTATCGTCAGCATAACGGATGTGCATTTTCTCGATTTCCGTCTCTAGGGACATGAAAAGGCCATCTGTATTAAGCTCTCCTAGCCGTACTAGACGATAGGCTTGGATGAATGAGTCCATTATCCTAGCCAGGTCCGTCGGAGCAACTGTTGATTTCCATTTTACTTGGTCGAATTGGGCCGCAAGACTCTCCATACGAACAAGCTGTCCAAACATGCGCTCATTTTGGATCGGTATGGGCCTTAATAGTTTCCACAGACTTTCCATCCCCAAGCCTGTCGATAGTTTGAACCCAGTGGTAAAACACTCGTTTAACCCGTTCATAACGTCAGTAAGGAGTTCACGAGTATTACCGTTATCAACAGTAGACAAGTGGTTGTTGAGATTCGTAGACATGTGGCCAAGGTGAGCCTGGAATGTTGCCTCTTCAAACGGTGATTGAACTAGATAGTGAAATGTTCTCTTCCAGAAGTGAATCATGTCTCGAAGAAAATATTTGTTTTGCTAACTGACGTTAGTGACGCACAAGGTATAATAAGAAGGAAAATTACTCACTTTCAAACATGTAGGAGTCTGCAGTTGAGCCCTTATATAGGGCTCAATTATTTGTAGAACACCTACAAGGAACTTAGCCGATCGGACAGTTGAGTCTTTCTGTACAGCGGCGACTTTATCTGCAACAAACGAGCGTTGCAATCGATTGAGGCCAGAGATTTGAACGTTAGTTGCTCGATACTTCTGTAGCTCAAGAGCGCTCCAGGCATCGGCTAAATCCCAGGATATTTCATAACAAGTTGCCAACCAGAATGGTAGTTGTGAACTATATCCGTGCAGTAGGGGAACAATAGGGGAATTCTGCAAAGGATGCAGGGCCTGCGTAATGTTAGAATAAGAAGGGAAGACAAGACAGCGAAATACTCACCAAAAACTTCATGATTTCGTGTAGAGGATCACCAGTCGATGTCTTGCATAAGCTCCGTATTGCATCCAAGATATCAACTGTCAGTTGTGATGGAGCTATTGAACAAGGTGACTTAACAACTTTCTCGGAAATGAGACGAGTTCCATGTAGTGAGCTTGCCCCGATGGAAAAGTTCGCTAAGCTCGATACTCTTGGGCCAAGGTTCAAATCGTCAACGCATAGGCTATCTATAGCCGACCGGCTCAGGCTTGTCTCATTGGCACTGTCGTGAGCCATGGCTGCAACCATCAATTTGTATCTTTCCAGACTCGGCTCAACATCAGCAATTTTCCCTGTCCATTCCTTCATGGTTAAGGATTGCGGCTCAATGTATATCTCGATGGCGCGATTTCTCATGGCTCTAGAAAGCTCCCCATATCGAGGTTCGACTGTCAAAAATATGCGGAAGTCCGGATGGGGTTTAATGATTCGAGGCTCCCCATCCTGTCCGCAATGCTCGTTCATGATTAAAGTCCCTTCTGGCTCCAATAACGAGTTCAGGCGATCTAGAACAGAAGCGCTACAAAGATTCGCGTTGTCAAGCACAAGCCAGTCGCCCTTTTGAAGAGCCTGAACAATAACTCCATCCAGCCACTCAAATCTCGGGTCTGCAATGCTAGTGGGCCGCTGAAGAAGATCTTGTGCTTCCTTGAGCGCTGTTGCAAGGTCTGAATTGGGAGAAATTTGAACGCCTAGTCTGTCGATTAGACTTAATAGATAAGCACGATTACTTATATGTTGGCTTGTATTTTCAAGGGCATGTAGAAGATCGACAGCTGCATCAGGAACGCTTTGCGGTAACATGCTGAGAGTCGACGATTCCAAAATCAACTTGAGTTGCCTCATCGCAATATTAACCTCTCTCAAAGGATCAGATTGTTCAAACCCACCGATGAGGTCCGTGGCGTCAATATCAGCGTTCATTGGAAATGTGACAAGCGATTTCCCAGCTTGGGCGGCAATTTGCCGGAGAAGAGTTGACTTGCCACAACCTGAGGGGCCAACTAAGATGCAAGGAATATTATGCTTGACACATATGAGTAGAGATTCCAACTCCTGTAATCTCACAATAGCGTCGATGCCTGGAGGGCGTGAAGGTCTTAGCAGCTTGTTTCGCAACATGTACGCTAAGCCAATTTGAAAAGCCGAAACACTTATGCTATGATACAACTGATGATTTTCTGGGGGAGATCCGAAAACTTCAGTATACAACTGATTAACTTCTAAGCGGTCTCTATCATTTCTGAAGCGCTGTCGTATAACGATATTCAGGAAGTTGGCAACCGTTCCTGTGGAGAGGAGAGGATCCGAAGAGGTAAGGAGATGGAGCCAACGAAGGGTATCACGAAGATTGAATTCCCATGGACTGCCTTGAGACCCGAAAGCTCGCTCGACTAGAATGCGCGTTTCGAGTTTGGAGATGAATTTTATCATTCGACTGACGGTTTCAGAAGAAACGTCGGGAAAGTTGTGGCTCGCTATTAGAAGCAAATCCTCGTTGCTAAATACGTCTGCGTATACAACTATGAAGCGATTGACGAATGAGCTGGGTAACCCTTTTCTTCCGCCACCTTGATGGTGTGGGTTTTGAGCGGCGAAGAGCCGAAAGTTCGGGTGCCTCTTGAAAACTTGGTCTAACTCGGAAATGTAAACCTCTCCACGGTGATCAAGACATGCGTTAAGGCCCTCGAGGACTGATTGAGAAGCGAGGTTCATCTCGTCCAGAAGTACCCATTCGCCATTCTGCATAGCTCGTAAAAATGGTGCGTCTCTCCATGCGAAATGGCCGGCTTCAGCACCCTCTACTGGAACATCTGTGCCAAATAGGTCCATAAGATCAGTTTGATCAGAAAGATTTATTCTTGTCAATGGCTGGCCACAAGCCCGGGCAAGGGCGCTAACCAATGTTGTTTTGCCTACTCCAGGGCTGCCTTCTAAAAGAATAGGCTTCTGTACTTGTAATGCTCGTATGACTCTCATTGCATTTAGTTTGGTAGTTGGTGCATTCAGGGCAAACCCAACTTCGAAGTTCTCGTTGGCCTTTCGCCCAATGGCGAATTCTCCAATTCGCAATTCGGTGGGCTCAATGGCAAGGTGCAAGGGGGCACGATATATCGAGGTAGCATCGGAGCCAAGAAGTCCACTCAGTTTATCAAGACACTTCTGCCGTTGTTCGTCCAGACTTTTGGGGTCGGTAGCAATCAACGCTGACGGGTTTGCGCCGAGCGTATCAATGAACACGGTGGCAGCCCCCTGGATAACAGAAAATATTGCATCTTGGCTTTTACTCGTATTGATGAAATTTACCCAGGAAAGAATGTCTCTGATCGAAAAGGCTGTTGAAGCTGTGGACCGGAAAGTTTGGCCAAACCAATACGTAAAATCAACGATCACGCTAGCGAAAGATTCATACTCCTGCTTCAGTTTCGACAAAACGATGTGAAGGATGTCATTGTTGCCCGACAAGGGGGGTACCCATATCTCTGTGAATCTGTTCCTCAAAGCGGGTGATAGTTCTTTCTTACCAAAGTCGCCCCCGGGATTCATCGTTGCTAGGAATTGGAAACCAGCATCAGCCTTGACAAAGGAGTTATCAATGCCTTTCTCAGCAAGTAAAATGGTACGTTGTGGCTCGAGGACAGAATTGAGTCTCTCTAAAACGGAGTCGTCTGCAAGCGATATTTCATCAAGGAGAAAGTATTGGCCACCGCGCATGGCTTGAACAAGGCTTCCGTCAGCCCACTCAAACAATGCCTTGCTCTTCACTTCATTGTCAGATATCCGTTGCCGTAAACCTTCTGGGAGTTTAGCTAATAATGAGCTACTAAGAGCAGAGTATGTCGACAGTAGTTGGTCTAGATCGCCACTAGTCTGTTGCTGTAGAGTCTGAAGTGCCTGCACGACATCCTTCATCAACATATCCGTTATTGCCCCACGATTCCGAATGGGCCGCTGTGATCCGATAAGATCTCCTGTTTCTGTATTCTGATAAGCATTGACAATGTGGAGTTCTTTGCCCAGATGTTCAGCAAGCAGCTGGCAAACTGTAGTTTTACCACACCCAGTCTCTCCGACCAACAATACTGGTTCATTATGGCGAAGGGCGCTTGCAACTAAAACGTAGAGCCGACGCATGGCCTGGGTCCAGACAACACCTTGCCTATTGTTAGGAGGTTGTACTCGGAGATATGGCGATCTCTGTAGGTCATAGAGCTGGTCCTGGTCGATCTGGACTTTAAAGACAGTTTCAATGACCTTTTTGACGGCTAGGCGCTCTTCTTCATTCCTTACTCTTTCCGCCAGGAGCATGAAGCCGTTAGCCGCTATCTCCTCGCGCGATTCCGCACCTCTTAAAGCCCATCTAAAAAGATCTCTTAGTGTCGCGAAACTGTCTTTATTCTCAAATAGACGGCTGGTCTGCCGCAATCTTGATAATTCCTTGTACACATTGACAATCCTCTTACAGTCAGATGGGGCGGTGTATAGACTGCGCTTTTGAAGAATCGTCTCAAGTTCATCTTCGGGAATATCGTCGAAGTGAAGCTCAAGAAAGCGGTTGCGAAAAGCCCGTGACAGTGCTTTTCTGCCACCATACAGCCCGGCTGGATTTTGTGTAGCAAAAAGCATGAAGTTCTCATGAGGACTTACAATTTCTTGTGTTTCAGGAATGAGTAACTCGCGATTATCATCTAGGAGACGATTGAGCGCTTCCAAAACATCAGTTGGCGCAAGATTCAGCTCATCTAGCACAATCCAATGTCCTTGCCTTAAAGCTTGCACCAAAAGGCCCTCTTGAAAGTGTAATTTGCCGCTAGCATCAGAGACGTAGGTCCCAAGATACTCCTGGAGATCTGTGTGTTCGTGGTTGTTGATTCGGACAAACTTATTACCGCTGTAATTCGCAAGATACTCGATCATACTAGTCTTGCCCGCTGATGTGGGACCCTGGATGAGGATTGGAAAGCGTCTAGTCGATGTTGCCCGGACAAGATTCAGGAGATTTCTCTCTATGTAGGGCGTGATGATATAGTCTGAACGTTCTATGGGCGTCTCACAGCCTTGTAGTAGCCAATAATGGCGGTCTTTATTTCTGTTTAGGAATTTGACATACTCTTTTCCATCACTCGGATGTCTAGGCGGTTGGGAGAGTAGTGATCGAGCATTACCATGTCTATCCAGTAGATGGTGGTGGATCAACGGCACAAGTGTATCCTCCGATGCTCTATCGAGGAGTGTCAAAAAGCCCATAGAAAAGCCTTCAAAGAGCGATCGTCTGAGGCCATAGAATGGCGAGACGTCATTGACATAGGTTAGCACACGGGTAAGCGTTCGAAGACTGAAATGAGGGACTTCATTGGCACCATCTACAAGGCGCTTCTCATCTGCCCGTCTCTTAGTATTCAAATATAGCCTCGCTATGTCATCCGCGGCTTGATCATCCTTTGCGCTCTTTCCACTCAAATACGCCTTAATGATTGTCAGGAGGTCTTTCAAGTCCTTATCCGGGCTGCCGACGTATAATTCCGTAAATCGTGATCTAAGTCCCAGCGGCAGGTCTCGTTTGCCAACATCTGTGGCTGGATTCATGGCACCGAAAATGCGGAAATTCGGATGGGCTTTTACGCGTTCTATGTCTCCTGTTTCGGATAGTAAGATAGAGGGCTCATCATTAGGCCCTGATGCTAGCAAATCGGCGATGCTCTCAAGCGTATCAGGTGACGCTAGGTTGATCTCGTCCAATAGAACCCAATCTCCATTTCTCGCAGCCTTAACAATGTTTCCTTCTACGAAGGCGAAAGCAAAATTGCCAGAGCCTCCGGAAATTTGTATGTCAAATTGATCTAGGTTCTTTGAGAAAGAATCCCATCGCGGCCTCAAGTCAAGCAACGACTGCAATTTCGATTCTGTCTTGCGTCGCTTGGCAGCTGGCCTCTCATTCGAATCCCCGTTCCGAATTTCCGATTTTGCCTGGAGCTCGTCCACAATCTTATTAAACATCTTTGGCGCTTCCCGCCATAGCTTCGAGACGCGACCCCAATGTCCTTTGGCGGTACACTTGCCTATCTGCTCGAGGTACTTCTGGTTCTTGGTGGCTGATATGCCAGTCGAAGCAAATAGGTCTTCGAACTCTTCCTTCAAAGGTACAGCCAAACTACGTGAATTAACAGGCTTGAACCCTCCGATAATATCACCTACTTCGCTCTGTTGTGACAGGTTTACAGCGACGAGCTTATGGCCAAGCGTATCAGCTAACTGCTGCACCACGGTCGTCTTTCCGATTCCAGTTTCACCGACGAGGAGTACAGGCTCTTGTAGCTTGACAGCTACAGCGATTTGTTCGAGCAATCGCCTTGCATGGTTAGTGTTTGCAAAGGGCTTCTTTGACTTCACCACTCTGTTTCCATGGCGGTGTTTAGCCAACGCAGCCCTTCCAATCTTAAAAGTGCTAGGGCTATCCTCCAGCTGCGGAACATATGCATCTAGGTAATGTTCCATCAGCTGCCTAGGCAGATGCATCTCCTCCGCAATGTAGCTAAGAAGCTGAATTTTTGTATCTTGCTTAGCAAGGCTACCACAAAAGCAATCAATAGCTTCCATGAACATCAAGTCTCGTGCTCTTTCATTAATCGGCTCCTTGCCCGTCTTGCAACCGGCAGCAACGAGAATTTCTTTGAGTCGACGGCACCATTTGAGAAGATCCCGAGGGGTAACAGGGCGCTCGGTAGCACGTGCAGAGTTCATTGAAAGGGCATTGTAGAGTCGTTTATAAACAGACATGACGATAGAAGTATACTTGTGCAAAAGAGGATAACTTCCAATAACGATTTGCTCCAGCTCCACGTAGGACGGTATCTTCATGCTCGATAGGTTCCAGAATCTTTGACCTAGAAAGTTTGGTATATTTTCCTGGCCATGTGTACCTTTGGTAGTTCTCATCGTAGCAAATAGTCTGAACGTACTCGATGCCTCAATCGTCTCCCCTCGGCTAGGTATCAAAAGCTTCCCATGCTCGACTAATGGAAGCAGTGTGCTCATCAATTCATTAGGGGCTCTATCCAAATCCTCAATCAAAACCCAACGACCTTCGCGAACGGCAGTAGTCAGAACACCTGGCCGCCACGAAAAGGAGCCGGGTTTCGAGTCTGTCGAATATAAACCAATAAGCATTTTCGAGTCAGTCTGTTCATTAAGGTGCAGCGTCACCATGCTAGACTCCATGCCAAGCTCACGGGCAAGTTCATGTACGACCGATGTCTTTCCAGACCCCGGTAAGCCATGAAGAAGAATTGGCCCGGGTTTTTGAAGATTTTCGGCAAGGCTCTTAAGGTTCGCCAAGGTCGTAGGGGTATGTATTAAATTTGACTGTGAAGAAGGCGGGCCGTTTGGCCGGGGGGAAATGATATTCCCATACTGTACTACCTGGTCTGTTAGTTTTTGTAAAGGGATGCCGCCAGCAGACGATTTAGCTGTGTAAGCATTCTTCGCTTTTAGACGGAAATTGTCCATTTCTGTAGCCCGTTTGTGCTCGAATAGGGACAGGAAAGCGTAGTCAACATGTATTCCATCAACGTCGGAATAAAGTGAATCAGCAGGAATATATTCATGATTAACATGTACCCGCATAAGTTCTTCCTGCTTGAAATCTGAAGCATTCATCTGGCAGCAGAATACCTTGACCGCAAGGTATCTTACCGGGGCTAGCTCATGTTTAAAGAAGGCTTGTATTTGAGAAGGCTGTACAAGTGGACCGTAAGTCCTCTGATCGAAATTCAAGAGCCTCCAAAAGGCAAGAAGAATTCGAAGAAGATCTGACTCCGAGTCGTGGCCAATTTGCGACGAATTTAGTGAATTGAGTGTGAAAGGCCGTGCTCCAGGGATATGCACCGTTGAGGTTTCACTTATATACCGTTCTAAGAAAACAGACAGATGAGGCGCAAAAGGGAGGATTCTCGCAAACGCAGCGATGATCTGGTCCTCCTGCCCAGCATTCCGAGATCTGAGTAGCCATCGTGCGCAGATATCGGCAAATACATGCTCAAAGTAAATAAAAATCGGACCTGTGATCCGGGGTATCAGTGCCGCAGCGGCGATAGCGTCGAGGAAGTTCGCTGTGGTTTGGTTGCGAATGACTTCCAATAATTCCGGTGGTAATTGGCCCAAAAGAGCCTCGTCGTTGAGGAGCAGCGCCCTTTGCAAGCTCAGATCGACGATCGCCATGGCTGCTAAGCAAACACAAGATATATGTTTAAATAAGTTGAAATCGTTTACTGAATCAACCCAAACTAATAAGAATTTGGTATCGCGATAAGGTGAATGAATCCTTGTCACTGGAACTTTTTCTGCCGCCTTGAAAATTTAGGCGGTGAGGTGCCAGTACGGACCAAGAGCCGCACCGCACCGACCGTTAGTGGTGATCGGGTCCACCTCACAGCAGCTAGCGGAGGCAGTAGGTACCTATTAGAGTCTAGTCTTAGGGACTGAACAGCCAAGTCAGTGAGTGGTGCACCGGTAGGGGAAGCGAGCCAGAGCTAGTAGCCTTCGTTCAACAAAAATCTTGAAGTGAGTGTATTCCCAACTTCAAGCCGTCATTGAGCCAACACCACCACCCGCCGGCCCATGCACAATTGGTCTCCTAACCCAAAACACTCTTTCAAATCATGTCGGTAGCGTGCAGATACGCAGCTCGCAGCTGTGCGCGATCACTGCGACCCAGCGCCTCATTCAGAGTCGCAACTCCATTCCTTCAAAATACAACTTCAACACAAAGACGGCACAACTCGACAGACGCCGCGCCCACAAACCCCAAGATTTCTGGTATTGTCGACCAAATCAGCCAGCTTACTCTTCTTGAGACTGCCGACCTGGTCTCCAGTTTAAAGGTTAGAAGGCATCACAAGTCTGGGACAGGAGGATGAGACTGTATGCTAATGTCAATATCTCGGCCAGTCCCGACTCAACATCCCTGATCTACCTGTCGGTGGCTTTGCTGCCGCTGCACCTGCCGCTGCCCCCGCCGCTGCCGCCGAGGAGGCTGACGAGCCCGCCCCGGCCGCCCAGGAGAAGACCTTATTCACCCTCAAGCTGACCGCCTTCGATGCGGGCGCGAAGGCCAAAATCATCAAGGAAGTCAAGAACCTGCTAGGGTTGAGCTTGGTGGACAGCAAGAAATTCGTCGAGAGCGCACCCAAGACGATGAAGGAGTCCGTACCTAAGGAAGAGGCTGAGAAGATTGTTGCCACGATGAAGGAACTAGGCGCTACCGTCGTCATGGATTAAAGAATAAATATACAAGAGTAAGACAAGAACCATGTATACATGTAACCTATCCTGTATAACATTTCGATTGAAAAAGAGAACACGACAACACATCTACGGCTTGCCTTTTCATTGATTTTTCAGGCACATGAATTTATTAAACAAGTATCTATTCTCTATTCAGTAAACATCTAACCTAACTACTCTAAGTTGCCTAACAGTTCAGCTGGCAATATTTACAAACCCTTGCAGCAGCCTTGGCGCCGCTGCCGCAGCCACCTGGTTTGCACTTAGTGCAAGGGCAAGGCTTTGGGACAAGAGGAACGTTGGACATGTCGACGAGGTTGGTGGTAGTAGATGCAGCCATTCTGAAGGATTTGGTGCTAATTGCAATTGTGAAGGCAACTAACGATGATAAAGCGAGCTGAAGCTATTTATATTCGGACTCAGGCAGTAAACCCCTATCTTGTTTCTCATTGAAGCCGCTGTTCTTAAACGTTTCGATATTGCGAGAGATGGCCGTTCGAGAACACGCGCAACATCATAGGAATTCAGCAACCATATTCATTGAATACTCGTTTCAAAACACGCAGATAATAGTTAGACAGGGGTTCCCATTAGGATACTATTCTGAAGCTAACAGGGTCCTACAGCACAAAGCACTTTGTAGCCCCCAGGCTTTGTCACACTCAACGCCATTGTCTATCTCAAAGTCGTCGTTGCTATCCAGCCATCTCCGTCTAAGATGGGGCACCCTTATGGGCCGTGGCTAGCAGCATTCCATCGTCGATATCAAGCCGGCGGAATGTGTCTTGGGAGTCAAGAGTACATAGTCGAAGGACTGTACCAATTGTGCTGCCACCTTATATGCGGAGGGCTCTACTCACAACTCACACAGGCCATAATCCCAGACCATCGAACCGAGCGTAAACCCGCCCTATGAGACTACATAATTTTGCCACCAGATAGGTAGCTGCCATGGTCGATTATACGGCAACGCCCAAGAGAATAAACACATATAAAGCACCGACAAGAAGATCCAGAGATGAAGCGATCTTGTTCTACAATGAGGCAGCCTAATTTATGTTGGTATTGATATTGGCGTATACGGAGCGGTATGATGAGTCGCGGTGCGGTTCCGGGATGCAAATATGCCAATCGCGAAGGGCCTCCTACACAAGAAGATTGGTGTTGTCAATGCTAACATGATTGAGAGTACCGGAGCTCGTGATTTTTTCCTTTACAAGACCCGTGGAAATGGGTATTCCATTACGAGAAGGATCTATCAGCTTTCATCGTACAGTAAGAGACGATGATTTAGGTTTATCGGACTAGAAAACAGAACAAAAGTCGAATATCAAAAAGCTCCAAGACTTTAGAGCCTGCTTGACTGCTATATCATTAAATAGATTCCTAGGTAAATTAAGAGTACTTTATCTCGTTAATTGTTTTTAAATCTTTGGAATCTAGGAGTATAATTAGAGGCTCACTGTATCCCCCCTCATTTACAATAACCAAAACATGGGCTACAGTTTTAAAGAAAAATATGCATCTGTCTAGGAATTGTATACATATTAAATCATACGTTGTACATTGCCCAAATTAGTCGCAGGTCCTGGATTCATAGTAGTGCATCGTGTGATCGTAAATCCCTCCCGTTCTACAATTACGCCGACGCTAGTTTGGAAATAGGGGCTAGCCATCACGATATCAATGATGGTGACCCAACTGTGTCAGTAAGGGCAGTAACATGCCAATCATAGTTGCGAGAGTTTCCCTCATCTGTGGATGGGCGTGTTTCCTCTGAGATATGCTCCCGTCCGTATATCCGTTTATTCCAGATCCAATTTCATGGCTCGGCGACTCGCCCTCCTGCATCGCATGCATAGCAACATACCTATGGCCATTAGTTAACGCAATAGAGAAGGATAAACAAAAGACTTACAGGAAAGTTCCCGCTGAAAATAATAAGAGCATTCCGGTCCACCATTGGCTCACTTCCCCTTGCCCATGACCGCCCAAAAAACTCACAAGTATAAATGTTAGCCATGCCCCAAACGGAGAAGCTAGGCTGAACACAATGAGATGGCCCCTAGCTGCGCGCTTAGACAATCCTTGCTTCAAGAGCACTGATGTCAAACCGAAAGCTGCGGGTGCCTTATGTACCATAATCGCAATGAAGACTATGAGGCCCAGCTTCTTGTCGGGCGAAGAAACGGAGGCCCCCATTGCTATTCCATCCGCAGCAGCGTGAATTACCAAGCCTGTTGTTGTCGCAAGACTCCTGGATTGTTTCGGAGTTGGTGTAAGCGATCCTAAAAACCCCTCTGATTCCTCATCGTTTACCGACAACGAAGATCCTCCCAGGTTGCTAAGGCTGATGTGCCTTGGTGGAGGAGGCTGGAAATTTTCCGAGGCATGGCGAGGCAACCTATCGACAAGGAACATGAGAATGAATCCAAGGACCAAAGACAATCCGATATAGAACGTAGGAAACTCGGATCCGGCCGGTGATGTCTCAACAGATTGTGAAGGTGCTTCTTTTGGGGCCTCTGGTCCCTCCACTGGACTCCGAACTCGAAGAGTTACCCCTCCGGCGTTGTTGTCTGGTGGCATCACTAAAGTGTCTAATGGTGACTTCTGCTCAGAGTTTGTGTTCCAGGCTCGCTCGGTTTTAAGATCAAAAGGCCCCCCCGCCCAGCGGACTACGGCTTTGTCTCCGACCATGTGTAACCCCCTCGGGGTTGGATTATGTGTCGCGATAGATGATTGGGCTATTGTATCGATACCTTCCGGTATTATAACAATCAACGAAGTTCCAACTAGTATTCCTATGCCTATACTGGATATTAATCGTAGCTGCGACTGCGAAAGGGTCATAGACAGCGGTAATGCGCCAGCCAGAAATGAGCTGCTGTTGTTAGTCGTCGAGTTCCGGGATTCGGTTCGCAATCAATGGGGGAGCACCTACGCCAATGTCATCACCACCTGTTGTTCAGCATCAGTTAGTTTCGTATAAGAGAATATCAATTCGGCGCATCCAGGGGTTGAACTTACTGTCAAGGGGAGGAGGAAGATCAACCCAGCCCCGGCCATGGTTGCGATGCGTCTGAGAAAGATAAGGCACTCCAATCACCAACTCATTTGTGAATGCGAACCCGGGGGAAGATAAACATTGGAACGAGTGCAATCACGGCGGTACCCAAGTTCGACGGGGAACAGGTCGAGAACGGGTTGGATTCTAGAGACGAGAAATGATGAGGGGATAATAAAATCGGATGTTTTGCGATGATTGTTTGGCTCTCGGCCTCAAAATGCTTTTTTTACATACAGCACTTTAACGCTAAACACCACCTCCCTTGCCCGAGTTCCGTAGCACCACGTCACTTCTAGAGGTTGTCTCAACTAAAGGCGCTTTTCTAGCCACTAAGGATAACACTTAGGTAAGGTACTGTTGGTCACTACCTGGGGTGAAGGGTAATATTGACTGAAACTCGACCAGCGAGAGCCTAGCCGGAAATATTGAATAAACGCAGCGCCCCACAGTACCTAGGTACCAACCAAGTAGTGTACTACATATGCACATAATATATGTAGTGTACCAACCTAAGGGTAGGTACATGTGAAGGTACCTACCCAGTAATACCTTAATACCTACCTACAGGCTACCAATGACCACTACTTTTAGGTACAGGCTAAAAAGAGCGGATTGTTGCGGCTCAAAGTTGCAGCTAAGTACACTATGATTACCTAAGCAATTAATATCTTTTTAAGTACCAGGTACCAGGCGCGCATCTGACGCGTGCTGTTACTACTACTAGTAGTAGCTACCTCCATGCGAATGTCGCGTAAATTAGTCGTCCATCTCCAACGATATCCATTCTCTACTGTACATCGCCACTCCCACTCAGCCACCTGCACTACTCTTTGAGCGCGCTTGAGGGTTCATTCTATCGCTATGAATTGGTTTTCTCTGTGATTGCCTACCATATAACATTCAATCTGCAGAATCGCTATTCGGCATCATGGAGGAAGAATGTGCGTAGACCATTTTCATTTCACCAATAGCTTCACCAAAGGCTTCATCTAACTTGTTCTTCAGGGACGGCAAACGCCAACGAAGCGCTCACAATCTCGCTTGTGAAGCCTTCAGCGTCCGCGATTTCGAAGGTCTCGTCCTTCCATCCCAGCTTCACTTACCCCATATTTGGTGAAGACGAGCGCATATTCGGATACAAAGGCCTGAAAGTCAACCTCCAATTCGATGCCCGCAACCTCCGACCACACCTCTCTGTTTCTTCGGCTAAAAAGTTCCCTCCAGTTGGTGAGGTGGAAGCGGTAAATATTAGAGAGGTTTTGAAAGAGTTCTTGCCAGGCGGTTCGTCATTTCCAGTCAGAGGTGCCCCATTCTAGCTCTCTATTCTAACATTTCGCAGTCGCTTTTCAGACACGGGCCGAATATGAAAAAACTATAAAGGATGTACAGGATACCTGGACTCCTCCAGGTACCCTCGTCAAAACAACTGAGAAAAAAGGGGAAACCTACGAGATATGGCGAGGCACTCTAGCAGACCCAGCCGTCAAGCAACTTATTCGGCGCATCCAGGTTACGGTCCTATTCTTCATCGAAGGCGGATCATATATAGCCCTGGACGCTAATGGCAAAGATGAGCCCGACTATTCCCTCACAAGATGGACCGTCTTCTTTGCATACAAAAAGCAGGCTATACCTAGCGTTGCAGGGAAATACGAGTATACCTTCCAAGGCTTTTCTACGGTATACGATTTTTGGATGTACCAGCATCCCTTTCCAGCTAGCAATGCGCGCGAGAATAATACGCCAATACAACCAAAACGCGATGACTCTTGGGAGCTCCCCCAGGGGGACCTAGATCTCGTCAACTTGCCACGCCGCGCAAGAATATCGCAGTTTATCATTTTGCCACCTTACCAAGGAATAGGTGTCGGTGCTCTTCTTTATGACACCATATTCGAGCTTTATATAGCGGATGCATCTACCAAGGAGATCACAGTCGAAGATCCTAACGAAGATTTCGATTTACTTCGAGATATCTGCGATCTTAAGTATTTGCGTAAGAACGTGCCGGAATTCGCGGCGTTAAAAGTCAATGGCAATATAGCAATTCCAGAGAAGGGCGGTCTCCTTCGCAACAATACCCAAATTTCATCAGACGACTCGGCCGGCTCATCTGCAGATGGTATCGTGGATATAGCCAAGTTGGAGGAATTGCGCCTCAAATCGAAGATTGCACCAAGGCAGTTCTGGCGTCTCGTAGAGATGCACCTTATGTCGACACTGCCCGTTTCCGTCCGACCACAAGCCGATGCCGAATCTATGAAGCCTCCTGCACCAAAAGCAGACCAGAGGGTATACTCCCTCTGGCGATTACTTCTCAAACAGCGTCTTTACCGTCGTAATGTCCTTATCCTTGCCGAACTTGAAACAACAGAACGCATCATCAAGCTAAATGAGACTGTCAATAATGTCGAATGGGAGTACGCCAGGATTCTTGAGCGGCTACAGCCGAGGACCACGGTTGCTAATGGAAAGCGGAAGAATGGAGAAACAGATGAAGATACGCCTTCGAGCAAAAAAGCCCGTATTAATGATATCTGAAAGTCTACAGAGAAGGATTCCGGGGTGGGTAATGTAGGATTTCTAGGCGTGAAAGGAGTTCTGGTGTGGCTCTCGTGATACCTGCGTTGCGTTCGGGTTTTTGGGGGCATTGTAACAACCTGGTTCGTGATGCGAATCAAGGCTGGCAAAGGGGGCGCGGCTTAGAGGTGCGCACAGGGATTTATACAAATGCTTTTTCAGCAATGAACGGCACAGCCTTGACAGAGGGGAGCATATAGTATCCGTAGTAAATTAAAGATTAACTGCGACATGGGTATGAATGAAGCCAACCACCAACTCCATCTACATGCATTTAAAATCTATCTCTAGCCTTCGCTTCTCTACTTAATGTCTAGTACCGTTCGCGCCTTGCACACCCTGGCCAAGTTGGCTCGCCACACAAGCAGCCTCCCGTACGGCTCGGGATACAGTTCCTCGAACTCCCGCTTCCTCGAGCACCAGAAGACCACCGATGCTGCAGCCGCCAGGAGTGCACACTTTATCATGGATCATCGCGGGGTGTTCACCACTGAGGACTAAGCCCGCAGTACCTCTCACTACAACATCCAGGGTCAGTAATTATATTCATTGCGGAATATCAAAATGTTTGTGAGAGTAGAGTTTACGAGGCAGGTCTCAGTCCGCAGATGAACTTCTCAACTCTTCAAAGGGGCCAGAATGACAAAAGACAGGTCACAGGGACTACTTACTAGTCTGTGCAGCCATTCTCGTGGCCTCGGCTCTCGGCAGACCCATGGCCACAGCTCCATCGATCGCAGCCTCCAGCATGAGAGCGAAGAAAGCCGGGCCAGATGCGCAGAGAGCAGTCGACGCGTTCATCTTAGCCGCGGGTAGGTAGACAACATCACCAATGCGCTTGAAGATCCATGTAACGAGGCTTGAGGTCTGGGGCGGCAAGGGGGGCTCGCTATCCGCGATCACGGTCATGCTCTCACGTATGGCACTTGTCGTATTGGGGCATGCACGCACGATGCGACAACGGCCATCGACCTCGGGGTCTTTCACGGGCACAGCGCCGTGCAAGATGGTCTCGATCTGCTGCACCGTCACACCGGCGCAGACGCTGATAAGGAGTTTTCCGTGTAGGGCCTTGCCCATACCGGGCTCATTCAACAGCTCTTCGATGGCGTGCGGCTTGCAGGCCAATAGCACGACCTCTGCCTTCATGACAGAGGCAACGTTGTCCTTCTGTACGACCTTGACGCTAGCACTATGCGCCCAGAGAGCTTGCTTCACACGCTTCGCGGACTCGGGACACCTCACGCAGGCGATGAAACGCGAGGGAAGACGAGAGGGGATGTCATCACGTGGTGTCGAGTTTCCAGAGGTCTGTAGTGGTCGAGGGCCGCTCATCTCTTGTAGCGAGGAGAGGATGCCCGAGAGGATCGCGATACCCATGGGGCCTGGAACACAGCAAATATAAGATAGTGGTCGGGTTTGCCATGATGGATTGAGACTTACCGCAGCCCAACACGGCCATTGTGAGCTCTGGCGCCTCGTGCGCATGTTGTGTAATGGCCAGCATATTGAATGATGAGTGTTCTAGTAGCGATCTGCTTGATTATTTATTATTTTTATGTGGAAGCCCGAGTTAAATAGCCTAAAAACAACAAGAGAAAGGCACAACAGTAGAAGAACAGAAGCTTAAAAAGAACAGAATATCAGAAGACTGGACGACTGAGTCGAGGGACTGGTGGAGTTGAACAGAGAGCCCTTCAAATTAGAGTAGATAGCAAGAGCAGCAATCACAATTTTATATATACGAGCGGGAGAAAACATGGCAGCAAGGAGGTAGGCATTGGAAGAAATGGGCCAATCCATTTTGGTTATTTAGTAAACACGTATACTGACTGACACGTAAACACAGGGAACCGGTATCAATCAAGTTCTCTTCCGATTCTATTTCGTCTGATCATGATAAAATATATCCGAACCCTAGCTTCTGCTTTCCGGTAGGGATGGTCAGGTACTGGTCAGGTCCAGGTCAGGGAACCTGAGCGACCGAAATCGCACCGATGGAAACCTCGAAATGTTCTGTGGGGCTTCCCTTTTGGCTAAAACCCTGCGACACCTATCCTCTATCAGTTTAGCGTCACTTTATTTGGTGCCCAAGTGTGGATCTAGAGTGGATCTGACTTGCATCATGCTAAAAATTCTCTGGAACCCTTGGCAGCGCCCTTAGTATCCCCATTCGGCAGCCCCATTTGGCGCATTCCCCCGGCAGAACTTCGAACCCTGTGGCTGGCTTTACTTGCTTGGCACAGCTGTGACCTGTGACGACCGCGAACAACCTTCGGGAGCTCCCCCACGTCCATTCCGTGTCCTGGCCGCTATTAGCCCAAGCCTTCCAGACAGGAGCTGTGGATTTCCAAACATACCTACCATTACATATACACCTATGTACTAAAACGTATTCTCCATGCTAATTGTACGATGGCTGACCCCTTCGAAGTCCGCATGCGCTTCAGCTCGCAGCTTGAACACCTGAATGCTAGTACTACTTCAGCGCAAAAGGCAGCCCAGTATGCACTCAAATACAAGGACATGGACGAGGACCTACATTCCTGTATATTAGAGCAGCTTGAGAAGGTAAACTTCACATCACCCTTGCTTCCCCCCCTCACAGTGCTTCCGGCCCTGTCTATCACTAGCATATGATAGCGCAAGTCTATCATACGAAGCCACCGATTGCTAATTTTGTCTCTTTGTCCGGCAGACCAACATGAACACGCGAGCAAACATCATGTACTTCATCGAGCATCTGTTAGAGATGGCCACAAAGGAAAGACACAACGACTACGTACGGATGATGCAACGAGATATTCTCCGAGTTGTCGACGCTGTGTGTCCGGAAAATGGATCCGGAGCAGCAAATGTGAAAGTGGTCCGCAAGGTACAATTTTAGTCTCGACTATGAACGCATATGGGCATTGTCAAACCACAGCAGAGGAAAATATTAACGGTTTTATCCCGCTACCTAGGTTCTCCAGGGCCTCCAAACCAAGTTTATACTCATTGAACAAACCGTGACGGAGATTGAGGGCTGTCTCAAAGAACGTGACACCTCCGCCAATGACTTCAGCCTCTCCTCCCCGGTAAACAACAACGAGCAATCCGGCCCCCCTGCCTCCGCCAACGACCAAGACCCCGGCGGCCCACAAGCCACACAGCGCAATGGGGCCAGCATGAAGCCAACGAGAAGACAAATAGAGCAACGCATCGAAGAGGACCGCGAGCGACACAAGCGCATGCGCGAGAGCATGTGGGTAGTCCCTTCGAACCCGATAGACCAAGCTACCAAGTTCTTTGGCGAGACCAGTGACCTCGGCGCAGATGATAGGATACTCGGGGACGAAGAAATAGCGGCGTTCCGCATCCTAGTGAAGGACGCGACATGTAGACACAAAGGTAGAGGCAGGCGGGAAGAACGCCCGAAATCCAGGGCAACAAACGGCGTGGCTCGGCATATCTAGGAAGTTTTCCGGCGGCTACCGCTAGAGTGGGAGGGCATCCCATGGTTGAATGCCCTCGGTACAAATTATTCCAATTTTCCCGTTCGGAAGCATTGAGCATTGCAAGGCGTTGGGGGGGTACAGCATAATGGAGATTGGTCTGTTTATTGTCGGGTATATATCGTGTTTGGTAAGAAAGAGGACGGGGGACGACGACGTGTACGGGTGACATAACAGATGGATTTTTTTTCGAGTGCTTCGTACAATTGCTACAAGCCTGATCTAGCAGATTCTAGTGAATCAGCTTATTCAATGACTACTTTCAGAGCGACAGGCGAAATGGAAAATGGTATTAAGATTTGACAGTAAATTTATGTTTGTCGTTAGAATGTCGAAGCATCATTGTCGCAAAACTCCTCCCAGGCCACTCTTTCATCTCGCCTCGGCCTTGTTCACACGATAAAGGCCATGGTGCTCACTACTTAGTATCCTTACACCCGTTTGTGCAGGTCAATCCCTAAGATCAGGTTATACACGTATTTCTATCAAAAGAACGCCACCCCTATTTAGTCCACTAGATAATAAGATTACGGCTACCGCTTCTCGAGCAACGCCAAAATCCTGCATATAAATAATTATTCAGCACAATAGCATTCTTAGCCCCATTCGCGATAGGCGCGCTCCTCTTGACATCGTCAACATCTGGACGAGAACAGGTCATTCCGCCCCGCCCCCAAGTGAGAACATCCAGCTCCAACTCCTACGATACTGGCCAATCCAAAACACATCCAAACGGCTCTGGTTCTTGAAAGGGACGCCAAAGCCCTGGATTCAACGAGTCCATCGGATCCAACAAAAACCCAGAAGTCGGAAATAGTGTCTCTATGGGTAATGCGTCCGATGGTTGGCAATATGAGTTTCTGACCAACCCCGGGCAGGTTATGGATTGGATATCTATGTTTTCACTCGAACAGGCAGTCGTGCTTGGTGCCGAGTGAGGATTGATGAGACCCGAAGACGAGGAATGCACCGGACTGGCTCCTCGCGTGCTTTCGGTCGCTTCAGTCATAGTCGGCTCGTCTAGTGAAGTATAGCTGGTGTCAAACCCCTGTGTACCTGATTCGCAGTCCCCCATTTGTGGTGGCATATTGGGCATCCCATCGGATGATTTGGTATCTCCTTGCTCTGCTCCCGTCGAGCCAACGTATCCCCTGTGCGGTCTCTTCTTCTGCATCAACTGGCCATTATATTTTTTCCATCCCCACCTTTCTCCGAATTGGTATCGGTATTGTTTAATACTATTCTCATTAGGGTGGTCCTGTTCTCTCTACCTAGGTGTGAGTGAGTGTACTTACGTGGCTACAAACCCGTATTTCTCTTCCATGGTTTTCACGACAATGGGTAACGGATTGCCGTCATCCACATATAGCTTTTTCAAGACGTCTCTATACTTGTTCCACGCGGGCACCCCGACGCGAGCCTTTGAATCTGGTGGTTTCTGGGCTTCTGGATGAGCCGCCGTCGAAGGGGTTGGGGGTTGCGGAGCTGAATGGGAAGCATCGCCGTCTGAAGCTGCCTTTGACGAGCCTATCTTTGCAGGGGGCGATCGGTCGAATGGTGACTCAGTGGCGCCGGAATCTGGAGCCCATTTCTTCAGGGCATTGTCCGTAGATGTCTGGATGATGTGTTCTACGTTTCCTAAAGTGAGGCTTGTAACAGCACCACTCTGTGGCTGCGCGGCTGAGCGAATCGATCCTAGTAAGTCTGTGCGAAGCTCGAGGATAACGTCACTGACAGTTCGCTGGAGGCTGGTATTCTCGGAACAGTCTTTAATTATTAGATGTGAAAAATACCACTAGTAGGTTGGCACTCACAAGGTGTGTCAGGGGGCGAGATCGTAGGAAAGAGTACGTTCCACATCTCGTACCATTTTTCGTATTCATTCACGCCTCTACTCCGTCGTCTCAAGCTTTTTAGCTTCTCCTGGTCGAATCCTATACTCGGATCCCCTCGGGCAGGTGTTGGCAAGAGTCGGCAAGATTCTGGGTTCCGCCTATGGTCCTTAACCTCCTCTTGAGTATCAAATGAGATAAAGCATCTATCACAAGAGTATTTGCTATGCTTGCGATACAAGTGTTCCCTACAATATTTTATATGTCAATCTTACAGCGTAATGAAAGGTCGGGATTGACTAAATCATACTTTACACGGTGAATGCTGTTCCAACCAGGGTTATGGCATAGTCCCTCCTGGTGACTGCCACCTAGTGTAGGGTCCAGTTTTGCAAAAGGGCAACTAAATTTTCTGGCACCTGAACGGACACGGGGTTGCTCAGATCGATGCGATTGTGGGCCGCGAAGGTCCTCAAAGGCTTCAGCGTGAACTAGCTTCCGCTTAGGAGACAGTGAGGAGTCTGAAGTGAGAGTTCCCCCAGGGTTTGACATCGTGACAGGAGATGGAATTTGATATGCTTAAGATACGCTTCTAATTGTAGCATTGAGATATTTAGGTTGTTTCTATCGCAATTACAACTAAACGCCTCCCTGAGCGCTACCAACAACTCGGGGCGCTTACAAGCCAGAGAAAAGAGGTATTTCTGTTTCAATCCACTGAGGTTAGGCAGACTTGAGCCAGAAATTTCGATAAATCTAGCTTCTAGCCCCAGCAACGGTGACGAGTAGACAGACGCAAACGTAGGTATGGCCGGAAAAAGACGGCAAAGCAAGACAAGCAATATGTTTTTGCACTTTCTGCTGACCGGCTGCATATTGTGACACACCGGGTATTCTTCCCATCAACCCCACTCCGTTTTTTCCCCTTGTGATTCAAGAGCATACTAATACTAAGGTGGCGATTTCTCCAACCATGTCGTTCTCATGCAGAGGTAGTCAAGGGTCAAGTTCATACGTCCGCGCAAACTTGCCATGTTCAACGCCGCGAACCTCCCTCGCACATATCGCTGCCTCTTTGTGGGGTATGAGCTTGGTTATCACGCAGCCCCGCGGATCCCCGGGTACGGCGTATGAGGCTGTGCTATATTCTAGAGAGAATAAGCCCTTCAAAAGAACCTCCGAAGAGGAGCATTGGGTCTGAATGTAACCATTCTGTCAGGATATGGTGAAGACCTCGTTTATTTTGCCTACAAACTTTCCTATTAGTGTGGCCAATGATACGGGATAGTAAACCTAGCTGATAGTGCTCACCCGGGGAGAGTCTGAACCTGCGTTTATTACGTTCGCCGATGTAGATCGACCGTCGGGCTGCGGCCCTACACACAAATGCTGTATTGTCGTAATTCCATAGGAGTGGGTGTGTCCTAAACCCCAACCTGAGTTCCCCCTTCCCTTCCCCGTTTCTTATCTCACCGCCTTCGTCTGCTCGTGGAAGTAATCTGGTTGGTTTGGCGGCCTGGGGTTTTTTGTATATTCTAGTCTAGTCTCGGTCAGTTTTTAGTTTCTACACCCTTCAATACCACTCCTTCCACTTCCTTTCCCCGGTATATTGTTAGTCAACGATCCGATATATCCCTTAGGTCCTATCAGGCCTCCACACCGTTAGTCAACCTTCCTACCTGTTTAACTCCACGAAGAACCTACCACCTTGAGCACGGAATCTGTGAGTGTATCTGTACCTCCCATGCTGAAGATTCTATTCGAGGCATTCTATGTCTGCTTTCATAAAGTTGAATATTCTCTTTCAGTGACCATTCCGTACTGGTTGCTCACCACGAGCAGGATCATAATGTAGGGAAACCCGTATTGATATATGTTGAGGCAGATTTGGCGATCGTCTCAACCAGCTGACGGCTCAATAACTCGACGAGCCTTGTCGCCGGTTGTTCTACCGGATCGTATGAGCTTATCGTATATCACTCTTGACTTGTGTCATAGACGCGCGGTCCTGGCCCCCCTACAAGAGTATCATAGCGAAGTGGCCACGGCGTCCTCGATCTCCACTCATCAAGGCATTCAAGCAAGCCCCCAGAGATACGGCGAGGTCAACCCACAAATCCTGGCAACTAGCAAATTGACAAGGACTAGAGTTCTTAACATCTGTATTCAAGTGCGTGTCGTAGCCAGTTCTAGTGTTCTATGTCCACTAATGGATTAGGTCATGTCGACTGTTATGTTAATATTCATCCTCCTGCATGCTCCAGGGGCCCGCGCACCGTCAACACCATCCGCGCCTGATGCGGCGATTAAAATAGCCGAAGATTCATATTTGTTGTCCGTTGTAACAACAATCATGGGCGGCATCATGCTATCCATAGCGTTACTTGATTTCTTCTTCAAAATGAAGGATCGTCTGGAGGCTCACAGACGGCGGGCTGGAACAAGCCCGCCAAGAAATGCAGTCAACGATGTAAAGGCCGCACATGCTCACGCCATACTAGGACAATCCATCTCTCCCGATGATGGCGACCTAGAAGCCCAACGTCAGCTTGAACCTATCGATGAGCAGGCAGCAAACCGCGCATCAACTGGGAATGCCTCGCCTGTCCCGAGTGAGAGACTTTCACGCCCTCAAGTATCATCCATTCCCAATCAGCAACCGGTATATCCCCGTGGTTTAGAAACGCTTTGCCTAGACGGAGGAAACACTTAGATTGATAAGCACACAGTGGTTGATAACTTGTAGGCATGGGAATAGGGCTAGATGAAGGGCTGCCGAGATTTATGAGAACGTATTGTGTATCTAGAGGAAAGTTGAGGATCGAATACCCGTGTGATAAATGATGATATAACGGTTTTGGTAATCTCTGGGTTTTTATTCTATAGTCGCAGCTACAATGGGATCTATGACATTTAGAATTTCCATGAAGTTAAGCCTAGCCTCATTTTCCACTCTCTGGGAATTCCCATTCTTACGTTCGCCGAAATTCCATTGGAAATCCCAGTAATCCCAGTAATACCTGTGACAAAAAGCACGTGGGCAGATCAATCACACCTGTAAGTGCTAATTCGTTGCTCCACGACAGCTGTACATGTCAATTCCAGCTGGCGACAAGGAAATACAACATACCTAGGTATGACATCTTCAGCGATCCTGACAAGCAAAGAAATTTGGTCTTGGTAAACAATGTACTTCGACGAAGTTAAGCTGAAATATAATTTTAAATTTGTTAATAAGTTAAAAAAGTATTATCTTTTTATCGGAATCGCTTTAATTAATTATAAATAGTTGGGTTGATGTTTTATTTAAAGATTGTAGGTAGAAAATTGTTTGCCAAGAATAAATTTCTTTGCTTGTGAGGATCGCTAGACATCTTATTGGAAATCGTAATGCGCATTGCGCATTACAGCCCGCGCAGCACGTTCCGTACCTTCTTCACCATGTCAACCCAATCAATTCGATTGTGGCTGATACCGACATAATTGTTTGTGTATTGTTCCTATCAATAAGAGACGTGGCGAAAAACTCGAATCTTTCCGACAGAAAGTGCCAACGGAGGATAGATCTACACCGCAGTTGCAATCGCGATATCACAGCAGTTACGGATGCAAATCATGTGTCTAAACGGGAAACGAGTCGTAACTTCCACATACTAAAATACGAGTAGAGATACCAGCCGCCAACGTAGGAGTGAACCTGCAGCCTTGCTAAGAGAGATATGCGGGAATATAAAATGAAAAATAATCAAGTAAAAAATAGAAGAGTCGGTAGATGGCGTTGCTAGTACCATGGAGGGAAAGGAGGGTGATCAATATTAACGGCCAACGGCCGTAATGACGCAAACTCCGACTTTCTAACAATAATACGTAAGGGAGAACGCGGAAAAAAGGGGCGAAAATGAGGCGGCGTAGAAGAGAATGATACCATGAGAAGTCATCAATTTGGATCCCCAACTGAGCTGGAAAGTGAAAGCTGGTCTCGTCAGTTAACACGAAATACTCATGAACGTGCATGGAACAAGTCGGGGCGGTATTGTGAAATTTACTCCAATCCTCCCCCCCTCCCTTTTTCCGGAATAATTGCTAGAAATATAATGCTGTTAAGACAATTATATCACTAGTGTGAGTTTTCGAGGTCTCATGTTGTAAGTGCTTGGGAATCCCCCCTTAATATAATAATGCCAAGCCAACACATAGAAAACCGGCTGAATAGGAACACAGACCAAAACTTGATAATATTGGAAAAGGGGCTATAGTCTTATAAAATGTCTTAAGTTAAAAGTATAACGCATCTCCCACTTGGATTGGCCACCCAATTGGATTGGCCACTTATCTTGGCAGTACTCTGTAATAGGAAATAGCTTACAAGGGTACTTCC